>CM046450.1:67061379-67341379 GCA_025506515.1 Flaveria trinervia | reverse complement strand
TTACTACAACTACTGAAAAGAAACTACTGAAACTACAACGACTGAAGAACAAACTCTTCAGTCGTTTTACAAAACTACTGAAAGTAAAAACATAAAACTACTGATATCACAACTACTGAAGAAGTACTCTTCAGCTATTGTGACAAACTACTGAAACTTCAGCACTTGGTCTTCAGACTTGAATTTCAGACGTTTCATCAGCTGATGACTTCAGTAGATGTCATGAGCTGATGTCTTCAGTCTTTGTCTTCAGACTTTGTACATCAGTTGTTGATCTTCAGCACTTGTGGACTCTTTAGCTGTTCTACTTCAGTACTTTGGTCTTCAGCTTCAGCACTTGTATTCTTCAGTTGTTGAGCTTCAGAACTTTAGTCTTCAGCTGTTGAAGTCTTCAGTACTTGATCTTCAGCTGTTGAAGTCTTCAGCACTTGTCAAACTGCTGATGAAGCCTTCAGCAGTTGTTGTGATATCATGTGGGACATAGAGGTTTTCTGATCTTGGCTCATTGGTTCTTTTCGTCCAATAATAACTGGTCTTGCAATTGGTATTAGAGCTTTTTAGGCTCTTGATTTTAAGATCTCACCATATTAAATCACTCTTCAGTTTTACAAACACCTACTTGCTCAAATGGCGTCTCTTATTAAAGTTGATATGGAAACCGACACAATGAATAAGTCTCCACTGATCCCTCCTGATGACTTTGATACTTGGTGTGTAAGAATGGAAGGCTTAATCAAGTCTCAAGATAGCAGGATGTGGACATCTGTAGTCTTAGGATCTCACATCCCAAGTTCTACTTCAGTAACTACCAGAGGTGGGATGATACCAAAGGAAGTAACTGACTATTATAAAGAAGATTAGAAGAAGATCTATATTGATCAGAAAGCCATGACCACTCTTCAAACTCCTATTCCTAACTCCATCTATAGAGCCTATAAGAAATGCAAGACTGCAAAAGAACTATGGGATGCACTGAAGCTGACATATGAAAGATTTTTGGAAGCTAAAGAAAACAAGAAATATATCATGACACAACAGTTTGAAAAATTCACCTTCAAGACAGGTGAAATTATAAGTTAACAATACTTCAGGTATGTTGAGATTGTAGGTACGCTGGTGGATGTTGGTGTGAAACTTGAGAATAGGGACATAATGAGGAAGTTCATGTTCTTTCTTTGTAGACAATGGACACACTACTATATGGCCATCAAAAGAACTAAGTACCTTACTACCCTCACTTCACTGAACTGTATGGTATCCTAAGCGGTTACTAGATAAAGATGAACTTGCAAAACAAATGTTAAAACTCATTTAACACCTAAAAGAGTTCCAACCTTCATGTAGTTAAAAGGGATAGCAAAGAAACACAACATCATCTTGCCTGCTACCATAAAACTCACCAATGGGTCCTTTCATATCCTTCCTAGAGACACCAATGAAGAGCTATGCTCAAGGAACCCCATTCCAAGAGCCAAGCTCTTCTCAGGCCCTTGTGTCTTCAAATGAAAGTTATGGGAACGTTCTCTTAACCCTTGAAGACTTGGACTGCATCCATCTTGATGATCTAGAGTACATAAAGATCGTTTATGTTGGATTCTTTATGCCTAAGACACAGAATAATGATGTGGTTAGTACGTTATGATCCAAGTCGGGTCATACCCAATAACAAGCTTAGCAAACACCAATTAATATTTAATTGATGATATGATCATGCAATTAAATAAATACACCAATTTAGAAAATGGATTTTCTAAATAAGTTGCATATGAGATTGAACAACCTATATGGATATTTTGTTCATGGATATTATTTGTAATGTTGTTTAATTTGGTTAAATAACATCAAATAATAGGAGTGTGTGTATAAGTTATATAATTAAAGGGGTAATTTCATAACTTATTCTAATTACTTATTTAACAAAAATAAAAGGGAGTTTTAGGGGGAAAACCCAAATAAACATTTGGGTTCGGCCGCCCCCTAAAGGGGGTTGAATCCTTTTGTTTTTCATTAGTGCTCTTGGAACAAAACACACACACACACATTGTTCATCTAGCTCTCTCTCTCACATGCAAGATCCTCCAGATCTTTCTCCTTCTCCAATATTGAAGAAATAGAAGTTGAAAATCGTTTCAGCAGCTCTAAGAAATAGAAGCTGAAAATCGTTTTCAGCAGCTTTCTTTGTGCGATTTTGGTGTCAAAACCTAGCAAGAGAGGTGCTTGCTTGATGCTTGTGGGTATGGATGCTTGAGGACACCTCTCCTTGGTGTCTTGGTCATTCAAGAATCTTATTTTCTTCCTCTTTCATCACGTTTTTCAGCAGCATACAAAAGGTAGTTTGTATGTCATACTTTGGTTGTTATTTGTTGTTGATAGCTAGTTCAAACACATACAAATGATCCTTATGTTCTTGGTTTGTTTTTGTTATGAAATGAAACAAAATGAACATATTGGTATTAATCCGCTGTCTTTTCATAGTTTAAATGGTTAAACTAGTTTGTTTTGGTCCAACAAACCCCAACAGTCTAGCAGATGGCTCTTCTCTCTCATAGAACCAAGAAGTTCTACAAGAGAACATAAAAGAAGTTTCCAAGCAAGCTGACAGGTGAAAAGTTTGGACTTGACAAAAACAGTACCGGTGTACATTGTGCCCGGTGGCATGAGCACAGTACCGGGGTAAGCCGCAAGGATCTCACACGTATGGTCAATAACAAGGACTAGAACTCAGTGTGCATCCTTCTGGGATAGCTAAGCCACACACAGTTGAGCTAACACCTTTCATTGGGCGTGAACCTCCTTTCATTTGCTTGCAAAACTTTCCATTCATTCCATCATTAGTACATGCACTCATTCGTTCTTTACGTTCCACTTATCATTATCATTAACTGTCGCTTTATGTTACGTAATAATTTTTGTTCATTTTATAATCATAACACGTAAATTATCGAATAATACATAATAGGAACGTAAGATCAACATAACACATTCATACATAGCATCACATACCCCATCACACATCATCATAAACATCATGCATCATCCATTCACAAACACATACACATGCACAACATGTACAAGTCATCATAGAACATAACCGACCCTTTACGCGATAGCGGGGTTTTGGGTGGGAGGGGGGGCGGGGAACCCCTGACAACGGGGTCCTAGGGGCAGCAATCCCTCGTGGGGTCCAAGAGGCAACACCCCTGGCTAGGGTCGCGCTACCAGGTCAGCGTGAAATTTTTTTTATCTTTACATATTTATATTGCATTTCCTTATAGAAAAATCGATCTTCCTGTTAAAACCTCTTAAAATCTTGGTCATTTAAATTGTATATTTAGTATGTATGTCCAGTCCTAAACTAGTTTAAAACCTTTAAAATAGACGATCTAGAACTCACCTAGACTCGATGAGTAGCTTCTCAATCAAGCTTTCAAAGCAAGGGTTGCACTACATAGCCTTCGAATAAGTTAACATGCAGAGGAGTTAACTTCTGCCTAAGTCTGGTGCTAATTTTGCTATCAAATCAGTAGTTTCGCTGCTAGTTTCGCCAACATTTTCATTGCCATCTTTGCTGGTAGTTTCGCACGCACCATTGTTGCCAGTTTCATTGCCAATTTTGCCCAACTTTCGTTGGAAAACCATGTCTGTGAAACTGCCTACCAAACTATAGTTTCGCAGGAAGTCTTCATAGTTTCGCTGGATGACTACATAATTTTGCTGGATGAACACTCACTTTCGTAGAACAGGCAAAAATTACAAACCAACCCATTTTTGACCCGAAACTTCAATATTTTACAACCAAAACCTTGTTTTATCACCCAATAAGCTATATCTAAGCTTGCTACATGTTTTCTTACATTAAAACATGAATTTTGGGTGATTCATTGCCACTTAAAAACCCCAAGCCCTAGAATCCGGGTTTACATCAAAAGGAACGATTAGACAATGTTTCTTACCTGGATTCTTGGTCTTTTATTATTGTTCGGATGTCTACAAACACCGATCTTCAATCTCTTGATCAACCAAGCCTTGAATCTCCACTTTCTCTCCATTTTCTCTCTCTACACTCTCTCTCCATTTTCTCTCTCTACACACTCTCTCTAGAAATTGGTGTTGAGTTGCAAATGAGATTGGCTCAAGTTGATCCATTACCGGGCGTTCCTCGGACCTTAAACTCGCTGAACACTTAACCTGCAAGGTCTACTAGGTCCATACTCCATCTCTCTTATTTTCTTCAAATAATCACAGCTAAGCGCATTATAATTAATTGGATCATTTCGATTTTATTCCGGGCGTTATAGTGTTCACCATGACAGACGTAAGGTAAGGTTAGCTAATCTTTCTAATTCAAAATTTACTAATATATTCACATACTAAATGAATGAAAATTGAATAATTACCATGGCTTCTTATCAAAATGGGTTTATGGTAACTTTTATGTTTATGAACATATGGGTTGGTGCGGATCTTTTTACCAAAATATATATTGTCACATATTTACATGTTAAACCTTATCACAATATTTTTACTAAAACCATTATAGCGGACAAACCCTTGAGATCACCATATGGGAGAAGATAATCCCCAGTTTTGACTAGGAAACAATGGTACATGCAGATCAACCCATCAGGTAGTAATAACAAGCACAAGAGTTGGTGTACTCGTAGGTAATTCAATTCATGCTATAATAAAGTAAAGATTTAATAGAGACAAAAACAATCAAAAGGGTAAACTCTGTTTCTTGATTAGTACAATCGCAAAATCCTTTAACACCAGTTCTTAAGATATTTTGAAATGCTTATCAGAACAATATCTTATTAATACCTCACTCAATGTTTACATCTCCCTCATAAGACTTTATTAAAAATATCAACTAATCCCTATATAATTAAGACAATTTTTGTTAACTAACATTTCTTATAGAGTAAAAACTATATATATGTTTAATTAAGAAATTAGATATGTTTTCTAATTCATTGTTGCCATTATAACCGGTAAATCACATATGTAATATTTGGGTAACAACAAACATTACAGATACAAGGAGGAATAGGCATGCATTCCCGCACATGAGTTGCAACAGCCAAACCAACAATATGTGCAGCGTATAAGCAAGATTTTGAAGATCCATCACAGGAACCAAAAAGGCCAGGTCATATGCCTGACAAAATCTTATTACAACAATAGAACATACTAAATATCCTACTACTACCTCATAGCAAAAGAATTCACAAGCGATGTAGCAATCACTAGTTTTCCAACTATCAAAGTGATGCAGTCGGAAATAGAGAGATAGATAATTGAACTTGTTGATTCAATGAGAATACGAGAAACAATCCTTCTAACTATCATTGATTCACAAAAAATACCGATAATCAGGGTTTACACTAACACACATAGTGATAGAGAGAAAACATATTTTTCATAAACTTCAATAATCCTTTTTCCTATCTCTTACAAACATATAAAGAAACAAAGCAAAAGTCGAATGGGACACAAAACATAAACGGGCCGAAAACTGAGCCAAATGTAAAGTTCAACAAAATGTAAAAATAAGACAAAAATGTAAATTACTCGTAAAATAAGCCGTTTTTGGGTCGAAACAATGACCCAAACTGGAGACTTCTAGCCCTACTTATGATGGTTTCAGTGAAGCCCCTTTTGATAAGCGATCTTGGCCTCGAAAAAAGCTAAAGCTTGCTCATCCACGCTTGGGCCCACATCACAAAGCATGATACCTAAAAACACGCCTAAAATTCCGTAGCATATTGCAGGTAGTTGGTATCACAAGGATATTTCAGACCCAAACTTAAGGTACCAGCACCACAAAAAAAATATTTTTACCAAATTCAAACATAAAACTAAGCCTATGTTGGAATTAAAATAATCAAGAAATCTTAATAACTTAGTTTGATTATAGAAGTCAAAATAAGAAAAGTCAAACATGTAAATTAGGCATGAATTAAAGGGTTATATGTGTTAGTTTTAGTATTTTGTATCTGCCATTGTATGGGTATAAATACCCTATGACAAATTATGTGTGGAAATCAGATTGTATTGTGTGTGTTTTATGTGAAGTCGGTTTTTTCCCCGGATCGATAACCATCCGAGCACGTTCTTGACGGAAGGATGAACAACCAAAACCAAAAGTCAAATCAATAACACGAACTATCAAATATTGGTTTCATTAATAAAACCTAACGATTACAAGTTCGTTACAACATAAGAAACAAGACTCTTGGCAAGGGGAGATCGAGCATGATCTCCCCTCTCATCCAGTAGCCCTAGGCTCCCGGGCAGACTCCTCTCTCAACCCCCTTTCTGTACATATTGAAACTGGTATATATAGGCCTCGGCCCATATTAGATGCGACTGGGCCCATTCGTGCGAGTGGACCATGAGTATGGTTCAATCGTACGACTGGACCACACTTATGGTTCAGTCTTATGAATGTTCCAATCGCATCTCTCAGTCGCACGGCTGGTCCATTAGCATGGCTCAGTCGTATAACTGAGTCTCATTCGCATATGCTCCTACGAATGACCCAGTTTCATGTGTTTACAACATATCAGGTGTACTACATTAAGCCTAGACTATTCGACAAGCGACGGACACACTATATATGACTATATATGCTCCAACATTTTATGTGTGGTGTTTGACCCTGTTTCCACCAAGTCCCTGCATAAATCTTTGCATACTCTTATCAATTGTTCATCGATGATTGATCGTAATCCAACAATCCAAACGGGCCTCCACAGTCTACACATGTTGCAGGTAGTTGGTACCATTATAAGTGGCAAAATAGGGCCAACCTCAGCAACAACATTTGACATTTCATTGAGGAGTCTCTTGGGCATCAAATACAAGTACATAGAGTTTTCTAGAACTTAAATTATGAAATCTCTAATGTCTTAAAAACAAGGTCAACACCGTCCTTTTACACCACACTTGAGTCACTTGGGAACTCTTAGTGGGATAAAGGTCACCTAACCATTTTGAGGGAACTTGTGATTAGAGGTGAGAATGCCATAACTGTGGGATAAAGGTCACCTAACCGCTTATTTTGGCAAACTCAGACATGTGTGTAAGTAGGGTGTCTTGATTTGCAAACCATGTCAAATGGATCACCTATGATGTGGTTTCCAAATGGTGTTGATGGCATTAACATGCCGACTCTACATATGATGTTTCAAGTCGATCCCATCCTCTAGAAGTTGCAGATGGTTGCAGCCGTCAATCGTTGACCACCTTATTAATTTAAATCGTGGGATAAAGATCACCTAACCACTATTTAAATGTAATGTTGGATTCTAGATTTTAATATTAAATTGAACTTAAAAGGTATTAATTATTAAAATATCAATATCGAAAATATTAAAAATGATCTTTGTTAAATTTTGTAGAAGGCCACCAATAATAGTGATTATTATGATAACTCATCCACGTCCGCCTAATCTTTACGAGCGATTCTCCAAAAGGAGCGTCTAAATCATAACAATTTTATTGATTGGTATCAAAACTTGAGAATCGTTCTCAAGCAAGAGAAACGATCATACGTTTTCGACTACCCTATCCCCGATTAACCTGCTGAGGATGATGAGGAGGCCTATAACGATTGGCTAAAGTACACTGAGGACTCCGTCCAAGTGTCTTGCCTCATTCTAGGAAGCATGAATCAGGATCTCCAAAAGGAGTATGAACATCATGGAGCTTATGACATGATAACCCAGCTGAAGGAAACGTTCCAACAGCAAGCAAGGGTTGAGCGCTTCGAAACGGTTCGAGCACTCCATGCATGTCGTATGGACGACAACCAATCGGTTTCATCTTATGTACTTAAGATGAAAAGCCACATTGACCACCTCGAAAGGCTTAATTGTCCCGTCTCGAAGGAATTGGCCACGGATTTGATCCTCAATGGCCTTACCAAAAGGTTCAAGACGTTCGTGTTGAACTACAACATGAATGCTTGGGACAAAAGCATTGGTGAGCTTCACTCAATGCTCAAAATGGCTGAGGCAGCCATGGGTAAAAGGGTTTTACCTGTTCTCACCATCAATGAAGGTGGGAACAAGAAAAGGCCTCATCCGCACCAAGGCAAGAGTTGCCAAGGGGAAGGGACCCATATGGGGGAAAGGGAAAGGGGTGGCAAGGGTGCCACCCAAACCACCGAAGAAGAAGCAAAAGGTTGCTTCCAATGATCCATGCTTCAAGTGTGGGGAGATTGGACATTAGGCAAGAAATTGTCCCGTCCATCTCCAAGAGTTGAAAGCAAAGAGGGATGCCGGGCAGACCTCACGTACAACATACATGATCCATATTGATTTATACTTAATATCTGCTAACACATGGGTATTGGATACCGGATGTGGAACGCACGTTACCAATTTGTTGCAGGGGTTCAAAAGAAATAGTGACTTCAACAAAGAGGATGTTAGCCTCTACATGGGCAATGGGGCAAAAGTTCAAGTTGAAGCCGTGGTGACTACATCTTGAAACTTCAAATGGGTTGGAAGTAATTTTGTATAATTTTTTGTATGCTACTAGTTTGACTAGGAACATTATCTCTATAGCCCTATTAAAACAATTTGGATATGTATTATCATTTATTGGAAATGAAATTCATGTTTCTTTGAATGACATGTTTTACTTTAAAGCTATTCCCGTCAATGGTATTTATGAATTGGTTCGTGAAATCACATTGAATGATAGCTTGTTGTACCAAACTAGTACCAAGAAACTTAAATCGGAATTGAGTGACTCTTAGCTTTGGCATTGTCGTCTTGGTCATATATACAAGAAAAGAATTCAAACACTACAAAAGAATGGTCTTTTAAAAACTAGTGAATGTGATTCATTTGATGTGTGTGAGTCTTGTTTACAAGGTAAAATGACTAAGGCACCTTTTAGTGGCAAAGCCGAAAGGGCAAAAGATTTATTAGGAATCATACATTCGGATGTGTGTGGTCCTTTTAAGCCAATGACTAGGAATGGTGAAAGATACTTCATTACCTTTACCGACGATTATAGTCGTTATGGGTATGTGTACTTGTTAAGACACAAAGATGAAGCTTTTGAAATGTTCAAGATCTTTCAAAATGAAGTACGAAATCAACTCAACAACTCCATTAAAGTTCTCCGCACCGATAGAGGAGGTGAATACCTAAGCGATGCTTTTCAAGATCATCTTAGGAATTGTGGGATTGTCTCACAACTCACTCCACCTGGAATACCACAACATAATGGTGTGTCTGAGAGGAGGAATCGAACCTTATTGGATATGGTCCGATCTATGATGGCTAGAAGCACATTGTCTCTATCATTTTGGGGTATCGCTTTGCTCTCCGTGGCCCGTATTCTAAATATGGCCCCAACCAAAAAGGTGGAAAGGACACCCTTTGAGATATGGCATGGAAGAGTTCCATCCCTATCATACTTAAGGGTTTAGGGTAGTGAGGCTTATGTTAAGACTCCCACCCCAAACAAATTGGAAATTTGATCCACCAAGTGCATCTTTGTTGGATATCCTAGAGATTGTATGGGATATTATTTCTATGATCCACCGGAACAAAAGGTGTTTGTTGCCAGAAAGGGTGAGTTCTTAGAAGCAAAGTTCCTTATGGAAGGAACTAGCAGTAGAATAGTGGATCTTGAGGAGGATCAAGAACCACAACCCGATGCATGTTTGGTTGAAACTAGCACTCAACATGAGGATGTTGAAGAGGATCAAGTGGTTGATCAATACACACAAAACGTTCAAAGAAGTGGTAGAACTAGTAATCCACCTGAAAGATACGGATTTTTCAGGGATGGATGTTATGTGGTAGATTCAGATGAACCAACGACATAGCATGATACAGTGTCCAATTCAGATTGTGAGAAATGGCTCGAGGCCATGAGCCTTGAGATGCAATCCATGCATGACAATCAAGTATGGGACTTGGTTGTACCACCTCTTAACTCCAAAGTAGTTGGAAGCAAGTGGGTTTTCAAGAAGAAAACTGATATGCATGGAAACTTGGATACTTATAAGGCTAGACTTGTAGCAAAGGGTTTTACTGAAACTCAAGGGGTTGATTATGATGAAACCTTCTCATCTGTTGCGATGCTAAAGTCTATAAGGATATTGTTTGTCATAGCTGCTGAATGTGATTATGAGATTTGGAAAATGGATGTCAAAACCACTTTCCTAAATGGATATCATGAGGAAGATGTCTATATGGTTAGCCTGAAGGTTTTGTCGATCCAAAACATCCTAATAAAGTATGCAAGTTAAAGAAATCAATCTATGGATTGAAACAGGCATCAAGAAGTTGGAATCACTGTTTTGATGAAGAAATAACCAATTTTGGTTCATCAAAAACGTTAAGCATGTGTATATAAGAAAGCTAGTTGGAGTATCATCATTTTCCTAGTATTATATGTCGATGAGATCCTACTATTTGGAAATGACATTCCAACCATGGAAGGTGTAAAAGCCTGGCTTGGAAGTTGTTTCTCCATTAAGGATCTTGGTGAAGCCGCCTATATTCTGGGAATAAAGATCTATAGGGATAGATCAAGATGGTTGATTAGTTTGAATCAAAGTGCATACATTGATAAGATCTTGAAAAGGTTCAAGATGGAGAACTCTAAGAAAGGTACGGTACCTATTCAAAGAGGAACGGTATTGAGTACCACTCAATGTCCTAGCTTAAAGGATGAGCAAGATAAAATGAAGGCAATCCCATACGCATCTGCTATTTGATCCATCATGTATGCAATGATATGCACTCGATCGGACGTGTCATGCGCCTTAAGCATGACAAGCCGATACCAGCAAAATCCTAGAAACAGTCATTGGATGGCTGTTAAGAACATACTTAAGTACCTAAGGAGGACAAAAGATATGTTCCTAATCTATGGATATGGTGATGAGGAACCCGTTGTAAAAGGTTACACGGATGCGAGTTTCCAAACCGATCGTGATGATTCACGGTCACAATCAGGATATATTTTCATTCTGAATGGAGGAGCGGTCTCTTGGAAGAGCTCCAAACAGGATGTGGTGGCTCTATCAACTACAGAATCAGAATACGTCGCCGCCTCATTGGCAGCTCAAGAAGCTGCATGGTTGAAGAAATTCCTTCCCGATCTAGGGGTTGTCCCTTCCATTCAGGACCCCCTTCCATTCAGGACCCCCAAATCAAGGAACCTCGTGCTCATCAAAAGACCAGGCACATTGAGCGGAGATTCAGCTACATACGAGATGAAGTTGAAAAGGGAAAGATATGTATTCTCAAAGTTCACATGGATCAAAACATTGCGGATCCTCTCACGAAGCTCCTTGAAAAGGCAAAACATGAAGGTCATACTTGTGCCATGGGACTTCGATATTCTAGTGAATGGATTTGATCTATAATTTTGTATATGGATACGTGGAACTCTTTATTATTTGAATAAAATTATTTGGTTATAATGTTTCAATTTATGTTCCAATTTAGCATGTTTAATCCATGTGTAAATTGTTTACTCTAAATGTCCGTAGTCGTTCAGACTTGTGGGAACAAGTGTGAGGGTAAGATTATTATGAACTTGGATTGGTTGATATTCATAAGGATGAATATAGAGCAATGGGTTGCTACCAAGGTTCATAGATATTTGTGGGATACAAATATTGGACTAACCCGCATCTCAAATTTTATTATATGGAATCTTATTGATTGATCATAAGTAAATTTGAGTAAAGGCGAATATCATTTGGTATCCTCAGACCTGAGATACATTTTGGGTTTTGATATTCACCAAGTGTCATATCTTGATCTGGTCATCCGCTGTTCTAAAATAATGGACAGTACATGAGACTATGTTCGGGTGTGACACAAGGTGATTGTGAGAAATGTATGTAGTCACGATGGGATTTGTTCCTCTTATTCGTTGACAGTTAGATGTCTAAGGCATAAAGTTAAATAAATGGACAATGATCACTCTGTGTCTCTAGGATTTAACATGACATCTGCGACAAAGGGATAGATGATTGATTCACCTAAAACATTTCAAGTATGGTACTTGAAGGAGATGATGTTATTGAATGGCACTTAGTCATACGTATTAAGGGTAGTAACCCGTTGTTAGGCGGTTTTTACTTTTTGCATCAATCTTCTATAAATCTTGTGCAAGTGGGAGATTGTTGGTTCTTATATACCCAAGACACATACAAGATTGATGTGGTTAGTACGTTATGATCCAAGTTGGGTCATACCTAATAACAAGCTATACAAACACCAATAAATAACTATTTGTTGATAAGATCATACAAAATATTGACACCTATTTAGAAAATTGGTTTTCTAAATATTGCTTTTGTGATAGAACAACATTATATGGATATTTGTTCATGAGATATTTATTTGTTTCATTATTTAAGTTCGTTAAATAATGTCAAATAAAAGTGTGTCATGTTATAAAATTAGACTATGTTTTACTTTTATAACCTAAATGCATGGAAGAGTGTTTAATTTTAACAAAATATCTAATGGGTGGGAAACCAAATTTGAAAGGATATTCGGCCGCCCAAGGGGCCTTGGAAACACCATATTATGTCTTGTTTCATGCAAGACAATATTACTTACACACTCTTCCATCATTTACACTTCTTCTCTCTTCCTTTCACTCAAGCAAGAACACTCAAAAACCTCTTGAAAATTTTGGATTTGTGGCTGAAATTTGGGGCTGAATTTTGGATTTAGATAGTAGATTTGGAAGATTGTTTTGGTGTAAAGCTCCCTAACAAAGCAAGGTGTTTGGAAGAAGCTTGTGGGTATTACAACTTGAGTTTTTCTCCTTTGAAGGCTAGCAACTCAAGAACATCATTATCTTCTTCTTCCTTTCATCCACAACATTGTGTCCTGAAAGGTAGATTTCTATGAACACCCTATGGTGTTCTTGTTCATTTTGTATGCTAGCTTTTCACATAATAAAGATCCTTTTGTCTATGGGTTTGTTGTTTTACACATGATAATGGTAATTTTTCAGAAACTTTAACATGTTTAAAGTAGTATATTCCGCTGCGTTTCATATGTTTAAATGGTTAAACATCTTGAAAATGGTATGACAAACCCCAAAAATTAGGACAAAGGAAAGACAAGCAATTTCACCCAATTCATTATGCAAGCAAAACCCTAAACGACGCACAAGAAAAATACACCACGACCGAAAAAGAACTTCTTGCGGTAGTTTTCGCATTTGACAAATTCCGCTCGTATCTCATCCTTTCAAAAAGAATTGTTTACACCAAACATCCATCCCTTCGTTATTTGTTCAACAAACAAGATGCAAAGCCAAGATTGATTCGTTGGAACCTTCTGCTTCAAAAATTTGACATCGAAATTCGTGATAAGAAAGGAGAAGAAAATCTAGTGGCTGATCATCTCTCGTGTCTTGAGGATTCAAGTCCTTCACAAACTGAGGAGCCATAATAAACGACAACTTTCCTCACGAATTCCTTATGCACATTCAATCCTCAATCGATGAACATCCTTGGTTTGTTGATTTTGCAAATTACTTAGCAAGCAGAAATCTTCTCAAACAAATGACTTATCAGCAAAAGAAGAAGTTCTTTACTTATATCAAACATTACTATTAGGAAGACCCGTATCTACTCAGAATCGGTGCAGACCAACTCATTCGATGATGCGTATATGGAAGAGAAGTAGAACAAATTGTAAGGCACTGTCATGAAGGACCCACTGGAGGACACTATGGAGCAACCTTAACAGTCAAAAAAGTATTTGACTCTGGATTTTACCGTCCCACGATATTCTATGATGCTCATAACATGGTACGCACCTGTGATGCATGTCAAAGGGAAACCAATATCTCAACACGGGATGAGGTGCCTCAGAAACCAGTTCAAGTATGCGAGATATTTGATATATGGGGTATTGATTTCATGGGGCCATTCCTAGGGTCATTTGGCAATCGTTAGATCTTGGTAGCAGTTCATTACGTCTCAAAATGGGCTGAAGCTCAAGCCCTGCCTACTAATGATGCCAGAAACATTATCAAATTCCTTAAAAACCTATTATCTCGTTTTGGTGCCCCCAAAGCTCTAATTAGTGACCGAGGAACTCAATATGTAACAATCATCTCAACGAGCAATGGTGCGTTGTGGAGTTCACCATCGCTTTACAACTGCCTACCATCCACAAGCGAATGGGCAAGCTGAAGTCACTAACCGAGGCATAAAACGAATCCTTGAGAAAACTATAGGTCAAAACGACAAGGACTGGTCTACCCAGTTAGATGATGCATTATGGGTTGTTCAAACAGCCTATAAGGCTCCCATCGGCACAACACCATTTAAACTAATTTATGGGAAGTCGTGTCATCTACCTGTGGAACTAGAGCAAAAGGCTTTTTGGGCAGTTAAAGCAGCAAAGCTGGACCAAGACGTTGCAGTAAAGAATCGCTACCTACAAAATATACGAATTAGCGGAATTGAGAGAACAAGCGTACGAAAACGCTAGGGTTTACAAAGAAAATACAAGGAAATTCCATGACGCTCGATTCAAGAACACAAATCAGTTTCATGTAGGAGAACGTTTCTTATTGTATAACTCTTGTTTATGTTTGTTTCCCCGAAAACTGAAATCACGCTGGTCTGGACCTTATACGATCAAAAACGTGTTTCTGAATGGTGCCATTGAAATTTATAACCATGAAGGTTTAAGTTTCAAAGTAAATGGTCATCGTTTGAAACTATATAACGATGGACCAACCAAGATTCCCTCGGAGGAATTACACCTCCGCCCCGACGAAAACTAAGTGTGGGGAAGGGTCGTGCTGAAGACCCGAAACTTAAACGCGGCACCTGTACATAATTTTTTCTTACTTTTTACAATTTTAAGGACTTCACAAGCACAAGAACAGGGCCATGCCTCATCAAGCACGCCCCTGTGTCTCTGACAAATTTCTCTCCACGATCTCCGCTGACGCTCTGAAACGTTGCAGGTCGAATTTAAGACGAATTCTGATAAGCACGGGGCCGTGCCTAGCCAAGCACGCTCCCGTGTTCACTTTCCATGACCTATATATAAATACCACACTTGTTCCATTCTTTCATCACACTCATTCCTCTTTAGAAACATTTGAAAAATGAAAGAATCAAGTAACGGAAGTTCCAACTGGAATCCTGCGAAGAAAGCGTGTTCTGAAACACAAGAACCAATGACTCAAGAATATTTCTTCAAGCTGTATGAACTAATCAAGCAACTGACTAAAATGAACCTCGCTACATCCCAACGCTTAGCTGAACTTATCCAAAAAGTTCAACAGATGAGCGAGGAACTCATTTCCACTAACCGCTAGCTTGCGGAATTGAGCAACCGCACTTCTCAGTATCCCATCCCTAACCTTCCACACGAAATGTTTGGAGGTTTCTTTTAGAAGCTTCATGGTGTGCTAAGTGCGTCGTTGCGCGTTAAAGAGTCTGGTTTTGCTGTTTCAGATTCTCGGCTTTTAACGTATCATGTAACCGTAGGACCTTAGGAAATGTAATTTTCAACTTGGCTAGTGTTATTTAACTCTAGGACTATTTTTGTATTTTTCTGATTATTTGGAAGTGATAAAACTTAACCGGGAAAATTACATAACACACAAAACTGAAAAACGGAACAACAAAAGACTGAAACCAAACAACAACACATGAACACGACCCCGTGCTTAAGGAGGCACGCCCCCCGTGTTCGACAAAAAATGACACAAGTGACATATTTTAGCCTTTTTCTTGTTCCTCTTCAATTTTGCATGATAAATACTGACCTCTATTGGCTGCAAAGTCGTATGCACTTTCATTTTCACCTTGTTTTCCGTTTTTCTTTTATATTTTCAAGAGTTCTTTCAAGAGTATTTGATCAAGAGGTTAGTATGCTAATTCCTTTGATTAGGAAAGTCATTTACATGTAGTTAGGTGATTAGGTCTCTAAACAACCGAAATCCTAGCAATTATGTGTAAAGATTTGTTCTTAAAAGTTCTAGGGAATGATGAATGCTTTGAACCTACTTGTTCATGTTATTCTTGTAAAAAGATTAATGTTAATTAGTATGTTTAGTTAGTTTATTAGTTTGTTTTCTTTTATTGTTAACAAGACTATCTTCATAATTCATGGTGAAATCTTTATTAATCATGTTCAAGCGTTCCCAAGTGGTATTAAACATAAAATATATTTTTGGGTATCTTGAATTATTAACACATGATTAAAATGTTAAACATATAATCTTTGATTTTTAAAGCAAGAAAATGTTAAACCCATGCTTAATCAACGATTTGCAAACACAACCACGCATGCTCGAGTCAAGATTCCATGCCTTATCATGTTAACCGCACCCACACGTTTCACAAAACACACCCCATGTTCAAGAAATTTTTTCCTTGGATGATAAATTTTTAACTATTTTTGAACATGAGTTGCATCATTATGATGTTATGTCTTGAAAAACACATGAGTTTCACTAACATCATGAAACTACTTAAGAAATTGTTTTGTATAGATTAACTTATTTTAAAAATTCAGGATCATGAATCATCCCTACGTACGTTTTGAAGGAAGCCGCGAGACATGGTGTCATGATAGACTTCAAAGACTGCAACAAAAGGTTGAAAGATCCCACTTACAAGCAGATGAAGAAACACTAGCGGCAGTCAGATAGCTAGAAAGATACAATACATTATTGAGTGTCCAATGGAAGTGTTTATTCTCACAAAATAGACCTTCCGTTTATGAACTAACTCTTGAATTTTTAGCACCTTTCAAATTTAGCATGAAAGACTCTGACCCTTGGGATAATAATACAGTTTCATTCAAACTTGTTGGACATTGGTACGAAAGATCCATTGCCTTGTTTGTTGTCTATCTCGGGATCTACACGGAACAAGAAATGGAGGAAGAAGCAATGTCTAGAATGCCGGTGTAGCATACCTTCCCGGACGAGAAAAGTAAAGACGGGAAAGTGGTGCAATGAGGAAACCATATTGGGAGTGGATTGGAACCGGAGGGTTCAACTCGAGTAAAACAAAAAGCAGTCATATATGAGACCCACTGCTGCGATACATTCATCAATTTCTTAGTCATTCCATAACAGCTCGTGGTCAAAGCGAGGGAGTTGTTAACTTGAGGGACTTGTTCATTTTATATTGTATGGTTAATCAGTTGTCATGTAATATGGGTATTTGTTTTGTAATCTTTTTCCCAGGAATGCGATTGCAGGTGCTCCAACACCCATGTTAGAGGAAGCTGGATTTTGAACTTATACAAGAGCTATGGTTATAACACTAAGGGAAGTGAAGGAGTGATGCCAGGACTGTTAGACTTGAGCATTTGCACAAGTATGTACATGGTGACAAGCCTACCAATTGGGCAGCCAAGATTCATGGATAAGAACGGACGAATGTGGGATCTGGCGGACCCCGAAGAAATAATATGGATCTCGACATGCCAATACAGCCGGAAGGAGCCGGAGCTGGATCTTCAAGTTCACGTACAAGGGAATTCCCAACCATGTTAGACCTTTACCAGTCAATACAAACAACTAGCGACCATCCAAGCCGGTCATTTAATATGCCCAACAAGCCTTCAACCGAGTCGAAAGTCTGCATTCCCGAGTCGATGACCCCAGCAACGATGTCATTTACATTAGGAAACGAATGTACCATGAGTGGGGGGATATTCCCCCACAAAGCCCTTGCAAAATGTATCATTTTTGGGGACCCGAGAAGTTGTTTTGTGCCAATCTATATTTAATTTATGTTGTTTTGTTTTTATTTTGTGTGTTTAGGATTTTAATGCTTTTAATAAACTGGTGACATTTCAGGTGATACCGAGGATTCTAACAACGCCAGGCCAACCATAAACAAGTGAAAAATTCATCATTTTTAGGGGAGTTATTTCATTACCCTTTCTCGATCTTGAATATGTTAATCACATTGAGGACAATGTGAATTATAAGTGTGGGGATGGGCGTAATGCATTTGACTTTGGTAAAAAGGTCCAAATTTAAAACTTTTAAGAAAAGATCACTTACCAAGTAAGTTTTGTAACAAGAAGCCAACAATTTAATTTTTGATAAACCAAATTATAAATATACGTTTTTGGGAAATAGAGAAGTAAATTCATGACATCCAAATAAAATTGAAAATGTTTTTTTGTGATATCCTTAAAAATAATAATCTAATCTAGTAAAATTAAAATGAAGCACTTGTACCCAATTCCATCCATATGTGACTTTATTTTTGAGCCTTAAACAACTTTTGCAAATTGTTATTCTACTTTCATTCTGGATTTAATTGAGGGTGCCATATGATACGTGTGATTAGAACTTGCTTTGGGTATGCATTTCAAGATCTTAATTAGTATTTTTGCATACAAATGAGTTAGGCATTAGGTGACCTTAACCAATTGAGCCCCAACCATTCTCTTTAACTTTCCTTACCCGAACATCAACTTTAGTTAGCCCCGTTGAGCTTAAACGTTTTTATCTTTCAATCACCCGACTCACCAAGTCACTTAACCAAAATCCTTCAACAAAACTCGTTTTCGTTAAACACACATTTTTGGCTTATTAAAAAAAATAAAAAAAATTGGTCTTTTACCGGCAGACCTTAAAGAACTGGAATGCATTCTTTTGATTTCAATTTGCTTTGTTGCCTTCATCACGCAAAACCGGGACTTCCCCGGAAATCCGCAAACAAATTTTCAATCTCACGTTTGTTGCAAGAAAGAAATGGCGAAAAAAGGAACAAGTTCCGCCATTTTGTGGGATTTCAAAAAGTGCTATAAAGAGATGGACAAAAAGATATGAAAGATGCCCGATTGTGGAATTGGTCTCATAATGGAAAATGCAAAAAAATCAAACTAAATCTCAATACGAATACACAGAACTAATCCGATTAGGTGCTATTAGGCTTCAAGCCAAACGATCCTTGAGAAAGGAAAGTTTTGTGTATCTTCGGGTAAAAGATGAAGTACGGTTCTTGAAAGCAAAAAACAGTCTTGACAATCTGACCTTAAACGAGTCCTCAAGCTAGCATATCCCTTCTAGCTTGAAGTATTGTATAGGGAACCTTTATTGATTTCCATGTATTATGTTAGAAAAATAAGCCAAGACCGTCGTCTTTAGCAATTAGCCACTTTTTCCAAATATTCCATACCCGAGCCCGAGCCAAATTACAACCCATCAAAGACCTAATGATTTATGCAAGTAAATATCTAAGTAGGTGGAGATTTGATCCCTTAACAAGCTTTTGATTTCACACGTATTCATACTAGGCAATTGAGTGTATTATTCATACTTAATCTTGATTATGACTCCATATATTGCGTCGAGTGTGAGTGCATCTTGTGAGAAGTGTGGATTTTTGCATGATAATAATCTTTACTAACCTATTGCTTGCTCGGATATCATTTTACATGTGCTTAGAATATTTATATTTGGATGAAAATAATGTTTACTTGGGTATTTCTCGAAAGACATGTTTATATTTTGTTTTATTTGGTCTTTGGTCGATTTGTCATTTTAAGTGATTTTTGCTTGAGGACAAGCAAAGTTCAAGTGTGGGGATGTTTGATGTGCTCCAAATTATACACAAAAATCCTATCAAAGGCATATCATTTATTCATTAATACCTTCCTTAAAATGATGAAAATATACTTTAAAATGTAAAATTGTGTTTCCAAGTGTTTAAAAGGGCAAGATGGACAAAAGAAGCATATTTAGCAAGAAATTGAAGTAATCCGAGCTTTGGAGTCCAAGCATGGGGTCGTGCCTCTTTAAGCATGCCCCTATGCTTTCCAGAAACACACCCCCATGCTAAATTAACACACCCCCGTGTTTGGACATCTAACAAGGACAAAAGTACTGTCCCCTAAAAGTAGACACGGGGCAGTGCCCCATAAGGCATGGGGCCGTGCACCACCTCCAACATGGAGCCGTGCCCTATTTAGCACGGGGTTGTGCCCAACACAACCTGCATGTACGAGCTGACCAACTTTCATAAGCATTGTACTAGCACGGGGCCGTGCCTTTTAGGCACAGGGCCGTGTTTAAACACTCTGGAAAGCCTATAAATAGAATCCTAAGTTCACCATTTTTGGCAAGCTTTGGTGGGAGAGTTACTCTATAGAACTCTCTCGGAATCAAGACTTCAAGGTCATTTGGAGGCTGGAGAGGTGCATACAACACTTGGAAGAAGCTCGGGATCGTCTAAACACCCTCCATTATGGATTATCGGTTTGATTGTTCGATTTCACCGATGATTACATATCTATCTTCATTGTTATATGTTGTTATGTTCAAGTTCATTATGAGCTAAACTCTTTTTATCATCCTAATCGGATGAAACTTATGTAATTTGTGATGAACTAATGGTGTGATAAATATTATGTTAATGTTATGGTGATCTTGGGAAAACTATTGATGGGTAGCATCTACATTTGAACGGGAAGTTATAAATTTATGGTTTGTGATTGTGATCATCATACAAAGTTGAAAAACCGTATGATTAACTTTCATTCGCGAAACCGGTCTTCATAAAAAATCCATGTCTAATGATCTAGAAATGGTTATTAGAAATCATATCACTTCAAAATTCTGATCATTTGCGGGTTCCCTTTTATTAGTTTGGAAGCTTCAGTAATTGTTACAGTTTTCTAAAATTAATGGTATGTTAGGAAGGAACCTGATCAACTCTATTTTTAACATTAAGTTATGTTTTCAGAAATCGTATTTCAAATAGGTCACAAAAGATTTACCTACATTACAATGGCTTTGATCTGAGTAGTAAAACTCAGCCTGACAGGATCAAGTCACTACGGCAGCAGGATAGACGAGAAATCGCGCTAGCTCATCTTTTAAACATTAACATAATTACATTAGTTCATATTTTTAAATCACACCACCAATTCATCATGGTTACATAAGTGGAATCTAATTAAGATCATAACTTTTATTCCCTAGTTTTAAATCCAAACGCTTCAAATCTTAGTTTACTTTCTTTCTATTATTGTTTATTTTTAAATCCTAAAAATCTTTCCAATGCAAATTATCATTTTCTTTAACAAAAACCAAATCTGATAGTCAAACATCAAGTTTGTTTAGTAGGCTTGGTGTGTCCACGGATTGATACTTGGTTCTTACCAACACTATATTACCACACGACAGGTACACTACCTTTTGTGTGTGTGGCTTAGTATTAGTAATAACCAATTAAAACTGAATCTGTCCAATAAATCTTTATCAAAATATATATACTATCTGCACCACCACCATCAGACATATTGCAACGTTCAACTTAGCCTGTTAAGAGCAAAATATAGTCCGCAGGTTGATCCCTCACAAAGTAGCAGTAATAAGGTGCATGTTATCTC
This sequence comes from Flaveria trinervia, assembly GCA_025506515.1. Lineage (NCBI taxonomy): Eukaryota > Viridiplantae > Streptophyta > Magnoliopsida > Asterales > Asteraceae > Flaveria > Flaveria trinervia. The sequence goes on along the minus strand of CM046450.1, from coordinate 67,319,978 downwards.
ACCTTGTGTAAAACATAACATGTACTAATAGAAAAGATTTAATAACACATGAAAATGAAAATAAAACTACAATTAATCTAAGCTGGCGCAATCTCATCTATTATGAATGAAGATCTAACCTATTTTCAATAGATTCCAAGCTGCGATGTTAGCAGTGTGCCACTTCATAAGTTATAAATTTGTTTTATTTTGATGCACATGGAGAATGTGACATGGAATTGTTCCACAAATCAGGTACAATAGAGAAGTATTATAATTATGATAGAAACTAGAAAAACCAGAACCAACGTTAAACACTAGCTACAGAAGCAACTAATGTTGGATGTTGTATATACATAAGATAAAACTTTTGTGCAACGTGATACTTTCCCATGCAAATTTATAAACCCGCTGACCCGTTTAAATTATATTAATCACCTTTGAATCATTAGTAGACGAATTATTTTACCAGACAAACTCATTGGAACATGATTTAGGTGGAAGCCAATAATAAAAGCATCCTTAGTGAACACAATTCCAGCTACACTTTAATTCCTATTTTCTGTGTAGCATTATTTACGGTGGATTGTCTAAGAACAATTTTAAAGAATAGCTAAAGATTAACATGTTAGTAAATCTAAATAAACTGGCTCAATGATCAAACTGGAAAAAGAAAAGAACAAGAAGATAACAGAGGAATCAGCCCGATTATTATTTAAACATAAAGGAAAATATGATATTTTTTTGGTACATTTTCCATCTAATTCTACCACCTATTTATATGGAAAACAAAATTTTGCTAATATAAGAAATTTATACTCATTGCTTAAATCAAGCACTAAATCATAATTGATTGATTCAATCAATTAAGAAGTTTATTCTTGGACCTTGATTTTGACTGCTCAATCATTGGAATTAACTTGGCAATCACCCCCCAATTCCAATCTGCCTACTTCAATTTCTTTAACCCTTAATTTTTCCCTCATTTGAATGAACTTGAGTCTGGGTACAGCTTTTGTCAGGATATCCGCTACTTGTTCTTTTCCACTTATGAATTCAACCTTAATTAAATTTTGTTCAACACGTTCACGAATAACATGGTATCTTGTGTCAATGTGTTTGCTTCTACCATGGAACGCAAGATTTTTCATTAATTCAATGGTTGGACATTTCTCTACTAGCAACTTTATTCCTTCAAACTTCTAGTTTGTCAAATCTTTGAGAATCACTTTCAACCATATGGCTTGGTAGGCGGGAACTATTGCTACCATAAATGCAGTCTCGCAAGAGGACAATGCCACAATGCTTTATTTTTTGTTGCACTAAGCAATCGGTCCACCAACGTAATAAAGATCGTTCTAGTTGTACTTCTTCCATCATTCTGATTAGTTGCGTGAGAGTTGTTGGTGTATTCAATCAGCCTTGCATCTCCATTCTCCATATAATTAATGCCAAAATAAAATTTTCCCTTGACATAAAGCAAAATATGTTTTACAACTTGCATATGTGTTGCTCTTGTCTCTGTAAACCTGCTGACCATCCCTACTGCATAACACAAGTCTGGCCATGTATGAGTCAGATAACGAAGACTTCCAATGGTTCTTTGATATTCTGTGGGATCGACCAGAACACTTTCATCATTTTTCACCAATCTATGACCAGGTTCCATGGGATATTTTGTGGGATTGCAAATCCCACATCTTCAAGTTTTTTATGATCTTTGTCGCGTAGCCAGCTTGCTTTAGAGATATCCCACAATCTATTTGGGTTACTTCAATTCCCAAATAATAAGTTAACATGCCAAATTTGCTCATTTTAAAATATTCAACCATTTTTCTTTTAAAATTCTCAATGTTCTTTGCGTTTGAACTAGTGATGATTAAATCATCTGTGTACATTCCAACAATTATTACTTCGTTGTTGTATACGTGTTTAAAACACGTGTTCTCTTTGACTTCTTTTTAAACCAAGATCCTTAAGAGTAGTATCCAACCTTGTGTTTCAAGCTCGTGGAGCTTGACGCAATCCATATAAAGCCTGTGAGAGCTTATACACCATGTGCTCACTCTCAAGTATCTTGAATATGTCAGGCTGGTCCACGTACACCTCCTTCTTCCATTCTTCATTGAGAAATGTAGTTTTCAAGTCTATGTGATGAACTAGCCACCCAAATTGAGTTGCCAAAGTGAGGAGCAATCGCACTATTTCCATACGAGCCATTGGTTCAAATGAATCTTCATAATCTATCCCCTGCTTTTTAACATATCCTCTTGCAACAAGTCGCTCTTACTAGTGAGTGATTTTTCCTTCTGCATCTTTCTTTACTTTAAAGAGGTACTTTAAACCAATTGAGTTGTGGCCTTTTGGCAAATCAACTAGTTTCCAATTCTTGTTTCTTTTGATTGCATCAAGCTCTACAAACATAGCTTTCCACCATTCATTTCTTCCTTTTGCTCTATAATAGGTAACTGGTTCTTTGTTGATCGCCAACAACACTCGTTCAAATTCAATTTGTTGAATAGAATAAGTTCTATCAAAAAATTTGAGATAGGATGAAACCTTGAGCTGGTATATCATGATATTCTGAATCTTCATTCTCTGAAACTGAATCTGAACTTGCTGAATCGGATCCATGAGTTAAACTAGATGGACTGAACTCATTAAAAACTAGACTCTTTGTTAGGTTAACTGGGTCGTTGAAAGAATTTGCTGCACTGCTATTCTAGGCTGTTGTGTTCTGCCGAGAATGATTGTTTGACTTGGATCGATGTCTGTGACAGAACATTCTCAGCCTAGTCAGAATTGACCAAGTGTGGGATTTCTCCCATTTCTTTGACTTTAATCTGAACAAAAAAAGCATCCTTCTATTATTCTTCTTTACTCCAGCTCCAAGATTATTTTTCATCAAAAAAGCATCTTTACTAACACAAAGTCTTTTTGTTAGCGGATTAAATTAAAAGATGAGCTTTACTATTGGGTTAATCTTGTTTGGATTATAGTCAGATCAACGGATATGGGTTAGACCGCTTAGTGTAATAGGCCAATGGGCCACGATTGTAGTTATGTGCCATTTAAATCATGTGTTTGTTTTTAGTAGAAAGTAGGGCTCTAAACATGGGGTGGTGGTATCATGTTCATGTTTATGTATGTAGTAGTATTTATAGGTTTCAATTAAATCAACTAGAAGGTGTGTGTTTCATAAACACTAAATAGTAAGTGTTGTACGTGAGTTTCCAAGCATTAGTGTGTGTTGTGTGTGTTTAATTGGGGCATGATCCAACATTTGGTATCAAAGCACTCAGGTTAAAGTGGGGTGTTTTGTAATTGGGTGTTTTGAATAGGTTCGAGTGAGAAAGTAGAGGCAAGAAAAATATAATCTTTGTGATCGTGGCGGGTTCTACGTGAACCGGTTGTGTGTGAATTGAGGTGAGACAAAAAGAGGTTCTTTATGAACCGGTTCTGTGTGAATCAATTCAGAACAAGAACAATCTGTGTGATTAAGGTGTAAGTTCCCATTCCCGGGACGCTTACAACTCCTCAATCATTGCACATAAAACCTATATTTTTATTAAATTAAACAAAAAACATTGTAGTGGAATCATCAAAATAGACATCTCATTTTATTATAAGAGCTTTTGGAAAATAATATATCGTTATCAAGTTGCAAAAAACATGTTGCATTACATCACAAAAGCATTATAAACATGGATGTCATCCAAAAGAGCTAAGTAGCCGCCCCGTGCCATCCTCAGCAACATTACCTGCCAACTAGAAACACATACAAATCAGCATTGCTGAGTGAGTTCTCGTTTTATAATAAAACATACTTTATCATTTGTTTAGAACCATTCTTTACTTTCTTTCAAATCGTAACAGTCTAAGAACATGATCACACATCGCATGTACACATAGATAGTAGTTATTATCTTCATCATCATTCATTTCGTACATCTATTATCTATTGTTTTCATTTCATAATGTGCTTAACCCCCCTCTAGAACACCAGGCAATTCATCTAGGGTTAAGCGACAAGGACCCCATACATTTAGTCAATCACAAAGATTGAACCCCTGTGTGCATCCTCATGGGTAGCTAACCCGCACACGGTTGAGCTAACACTCCTCATTGAGTGTGAACCTCCATACATTTGCTTGCAAGACTTTCTTTCGTTTGTTCATTCATTAATGCATGCATTCTTTCATATGTTCCACTTTTCACTATCTTTCACTTTATATTACATAATACTTTCAATTTCATTCATTAACATTCAACACAAAGCCAAGGGAAAATAATCATACATATAAGGAACGTAACATAGACAGTCAACATCATCATACCGGACATCATACATGCATCACATACATCATACATACCATCATGCATAAACATACAACATCATACATCATCATACATGCCCATCATAATGCTATGACCTCAAAGGTCAACTTACATGAACCCCCAGGAACCTCCCAAGTCAAATCCTACCTCTATGCATCTCCCCGAAAGTAGAAAGTTAAACTATGCTTTTTCGGGCGCACGAGCCCTATTTGGGCGTATGGGCACCCTTCGGTCGCATGGCCTCCCAGGCGACTGAACACTTAGGCGAATGTACATCAGGCGACTGGACCCTATGCGATGGCCCTATGCGAATGGACCTATGCAGATGGTAGTTGAATCTTGTATTCCCAAGACACATACAAGATTGATGTGGTTAGTATGTTATGATCCAAGTCTGGTCATACCCAATAACAAGCTAAACAAACACCAATAAATGTTTATTTGTTGATCAGATCATACAAATAAACATTGACACCAATTTAGAAAATAGGTTTTCTAAAACATTTCTTTGTAATACAACTGACTGGGTTTTAGTAAGAGTGATTTCTTACTGAGAATCGAATATGATAATGAAGTCAACGATTGAGTGGCGGAAACAAACAATCGAAGAACAATCAAGCAACAAAATTACTCATAAATTATGTTTGTATTGATATATGAATGTTCACAAATTACAGAGAATAATTACAACAAAATCCTCTATCCGTCAACCGTCACCTCCGTACGAGGTTAACTATTCTATTTATAGACAAAACAAGATGTCTTTACAAAATAACTAAACTACCCCTGACCTATTACATCAGAAACTAGTCTAAGTCTTGATCCGCATCTCTGCTTGTTCATCCGCATTGCATCTTGGACTTGTGGGATTCCAGCTGAACAATCATCAATTCACCCATTGAGTTGGCATGTATGATCCTTTCAGGTGCAACAATACTCCCCCTAAGGATTATACAGCCTTGTTTTCCTTAACGTTTAGGAGGTGATTGATGTTGTGAAGATTCAGCTGGGTTTTCAGGAGGTAGTATGAATGATGCTTTGGAGGGATCTAGAATGGCCTTGATCATGTTTACAAAATCAGTTGCTTCGGACATCCAGTCTCTACTCAGCACATGTATTTTCATTCTGCTCATGTTGTAGATGGCTTCCATTGGTAACTTTTTTTGAGAAATCGGTTCCCATATGGAGATTGTTGAAAGACCATCTCTATGAATCAATTAACTCCCTCCCACATCCACTTCAAGCTTAACAATGTTTCCAAGTTTCAGTGGTGTTTTTTTCTTCTTTCTTTTGTCTCTTTTAATCTTTATTCTGTCATAGGCCAGTTTCAACAACTTGATGCATTTCAAAAAGAAGTGCATGTCTTGTTCACCCAATTTGTTGTTTAATTATCTGAAGTGCCTGGTATAAATGTAGTGGATGTATGATTCATCAAGTAGTCTTACTTCATATCCACTGAAAAGTCTAACGTCAGCTCCTTCTTTTCCTCCCCACTTCCTTTCTATCACCAGCTCATATGTTTTCTCATCATAGTACACATTAGAGATAGGAGTGGTAGAATGAGTACCAAACACTACTTTCCTCTTTAAAGACTCAGTTGGCTTTACCTTCAACTCAGGGAATATTATTTCTTCCGCTTCCACCTTTTTCTTCTTATCCAGGGGATTGACAAATGTTTTATCATTTCTTAAGCAAAATGTCTTTAATGAATTAAAGTTTTTTGTCCTTCTGAACATCTTAAGTATATTCTCAAATTCATATCCTCTGAACATAGCTGCATGATTGATCCGTTCAAGTTGAGCTAGTTCCTTCAAATCATGAATCTAAAGGGCATTTACTAGAGTAAGTACTCTGTAAAAAATTGTACTAGCCCTGAGATTCTCTTCACCATGAACATGTTCCAGGTGCTATCATACTTCAATGCTATTATCTTCTGATCTATCTTCCCCTTGGGAGTAGATACCCCTCTCATCAATTCAGCAGTGGTCAGTCCTTCTTGCAGCTTCAACTTAGATGGTTCTGCAAACCATTCCGGATATTTGTGGAGTACCAGGGCAAGTAGTTCTTGATCTTTTATGTGCAGCAGCATGTCTTCAACTGACATTCTGTTTCTGGGTTTGGTCTTTGTCAATTTTTCTTTTAGTTTCTTTAGTTTATCTTTCTTTTCATTGATCAATTGAAGTGTTGCAGCCCTTATTGAATTTGTCTTCATGTTGCAATCTTTCTTTTTGTGAATCCTTGACTTGAAAGATATTCCTTCATTTCCTTTTCACACATGTTATAAGGAACATGAAATAATGATTCATGAGATGAGGTTGATTTCTTAATTTGTGAAAGCTTTTGTAGAGGATCCCTTCTTGGTAGTGGAACTTCATACCTTGTGGGTTTCTTCAAGGATGAGTGTTTGTGCTTTGGAGTGTCCTTGTCATTGTCTTCTCATAGACAGTGTCTATTGTTGGATCAAGCAACAACACAACTTTTTCTTCCTCCTCTTTCATTTTCTCATAAGTCATTGCAAACACTTCATCAGGATCATAGCCTTGATTGATCAAGAACATGGCTTTAATCATCAAGTTATCAGTTTGAGCTTTGGTTACCATGTTTTCTACTGACTGTTCTGAAATGACTTGATCTGCCCAAGATGCATATTAAGTTGATGTGGCTAGTGTGATATGATCCAAGTCGGGTCATACCCAATAACAAGCTAAACAAACACCAATAAATTATGACACCAATTTAGAAAATGGGTTTTCTAAATCATCGCCTTTGTAGATGAACATCATTATATGGATAATTGTTCATATGGTACGTTTTGTTTTTCATTATTTAGTCTACTAAATAATAACAAATAAAAGTACTAAGTTTATAAATTTAAACATGTTTTAAATTTATAAACATAAGGGTTTAGTGTGTATTCAATTGTGTTACAAAACAAGTGTGGGAATCCATTTTCAAATGGATTTTTCGGCCGCCCCACATGCTTGGGGGTCCCATCTTGTCTTGATAACACACTAGATTAATGTTTTAGACACAACCAAAAAGGTACATCTCTCCTACATGCAAAGGACTTCTACTCCTCCCAAAACTCTCTCTCTTTCTCTCACGGTTTGAAGAAAAGTGGAGCAGAATTTCAGCTCACAAAAGAGGGTTTTGTTGCTGAAAATTTGTGTCAAGGTCCTAGCAATCAAAGGTGTTTGTACAAGCTTGGGGTATCACCTCTTGAGGACTTCTATCTTGAAGTTTCAGCCACGATTTCATCTTCTTTCACTTCATGAAACTCGATTTGAACAGCTCCAAAGGTTGTGTTCTTTACATCCTATGTTCATTCCATTGTATGTATTTCGTATATTGATCCATGGCTTTGGGGTTTGCTTATTAAAATGGGTTTAATAATCAACATATTAACATGTTTTAAAACTAAATTCCGCTGCGTTTTTCATACAAAAGAAGATAATATGAACTTTGATAAACATGTTGAATCCCAACAATGGCATCAAGAGCCACATATACGAATGCATACATGTATTATCTTGCTTGTTCACGGTTTTATGGTGTTTGACACCACATACCCGTGTGTTTGTGGGCTGTAATGTAACCCTCTCTTTTTGATTTCTTAAAGATATTACTTTATGCATGTAAGGATCTTTAAAAATCTAGTCATAAGATGTTTGTTTGTATGGACTTAACCCATTTGTTCTTGGTTTATGTTGGCCAAGAACATGGGTTAAAAGGGGCTGCCCCATATCGTGACATAGGAATATTTCGATATGTTGTTTTGGTTATGCATAACAAAGCCTAGACCATGTGGATTGATTGATTGGTTGTCATGTTATATTCATTTGGCTATGTAATAATTCAATTTTATGTTTCAAGTCTTGTTTTGTAATTCATTTATTCATATGGTTTGTAATAAATAGATTAAGTTTTTTTTTCTTTACTAGAAAAAATTGTATTAGGATAACTATTTTGTAAGGATGCTCAAGATCAAGATTTGAAGAGAAGATGGACAAAGAGGATGCTTGAAGATGTGGTTTCAAGTGGGAGTCCTTTTGTCAACCTTGTATCATGTTCTTAACCCATTAGGACAAGACCTTTTGACACACTTGTCTTGGCTAAACAAGTGTGCTCAACTTAGTATGCTTTGTTATGCATATGTGTATGTTATGTTTATGCTTGGTTGAATGCTTATGATGTTGTTTGTTTTGAATATTTGGATGTGATTTACAAACCGTCTATTATAACAAGCTATAACTAGAAATTGGTTCTCAAATCATTAAGCATAAATAGAATGGTTCTTTAAAAGGAGTTAATGGTTTGCAAAATAATATGGGTTTTATTTAAAAGAATCAATAGAGTACCATATGGTTGAATGCATACAATCATATGGTACATAGACCTTTCTTAACAAGAATTATGATATTGTAAATCCCTTTTGAAACAAGTTAAACACCATCCTTTTATACAACACTTAGGTTATTTGCAAACTCTTAGTGGGATAAAGGTCACCTAACCACTTTGAGGGAACTTGTAACTTGAGTTGAGAATACCATGTTTGTGGGATAAAGGTCACCTAACCACTTATGTAGTAAACTCACACGTGTGTGTAAGTAGGACGACTTGATTTATAAAATATATTGAATGGATCACCTAAAATGTGTTGTATAAAAGGTGTTGATGGGATAACATGCCGTTGTAAACATAAGATGTTCATACGATCCCATACCACTAGAAGTTGCAATAGGTTGCAATTGTCATTCATGACTACCTTGTTTATTTAAATAATGGGATAAAGGTCACCTAACCAATATTTAAATATAACGTTGGATTCTAGAATTTTATTTATGAAGTCTATGAGACATAAAGGGTGTTAATAAAATGAAATAAATTTTATCACAATTACTAAAATGGATCTTTGTAAAATCTTGTAGATGGCCGACAACAACAACGCTAATAACGATGTACCAAACCAAAACAATCAATCTCTTAGGGCGATCCTTCAAAGGGATCGTCTAACACCTAACAACTTCATGGATTGGTACCGCAACTTGAGAATCGTTCTCAAGCAAGAAAAACTGGCCTACATCCTTGATGATCCCATCCCCGATGAACCTAACGAAGAGGATGTGGAGGCCTATAATGATTGGGTCAAATATGTTGAAGACTCTATCCAAGTCTCTTGCTTAATGCTAGCAAGTATGACACCTGAACTCCAAAAGGAGTATGAGCTCCATGGTGCTTAAGACATGATCACTCAGTTGCGGGAAATGTTCCAGCAAGAAGCTAGGGTGGAGCGCTTCGAAATGGTTCGAGCACTTCATGCATGTCGGATGGAGGAATCCCAATCAGTTTCATCTTATGTTCTTAAGATGAAAAGCCATATCGACCGCCTTCAGAGGCTTAACTGTCCTGTCTCAAAGGAGTTGGCCACGGATTTGATCCTTAACGGCCTAACTAGGAAGTTTGAGGCATTTGTCATGAATTACAACATGAACGGATGGGACAAGAGCATAAATGAACTTCATTCAATGCTCAAAACAACTGAGGCGGGAATGGGTAAAAGGGTTTTACCTGTTCTTAACATTAATGAAGGTGGAAGAAGGAGAAGGTCTCTACTCCCCCCACCTAAGGCAACTGTTGCCAAAGGAAAGGGACACGTTAAAGGAAAGGGGAAGATGGTTGTTAGGGCGGAACCTCCGAGGCCCAAGGAGAAGAAACAGAAGGTTGCTGTTAACGACCCATGCTTCAAATGTGGTGAGATAGGGCATTGGATGAGAAATTGTCCCGTCTATCTCAAAGAGTTGAGAGAAAAGAGGGATGCGGGGCAAACCTCAGGTATAATTTATATGATATATGTTGAGCTAAATGTTATTTCCTCTAACACATGGGTATTAGATACCGGATGTGGAACTCACATTTGCAATTTGTTGCAGGGTTTCAAAAGAAATGAACATTATGCAAAAGGGGAAATTAGTCTCTTCATGGGAAATGGTGCAAAGGTTCACGTAGAAGCCCAAGGAGACTACATTTTGAAGCTTCCAAGTGGTTTGGAAGTTATTTTAAATAATGTATTATATGCTCCTAGTTTAACTAGGAACATAATTTCTGTTTCCCGTTTAAGACAATGTGATTATAATTTCAAGTTTGTTGACAATGATATTCATGTTTCTTTAAATCATATGTTTTATTTTAAGCCCATACCTAATAATGGTATTTATGACTAGGTTCTTGAGAACACAACATATGATAGCTCAATATACCAAGCAACCACCAAAAGGCTCAAATTAGATTTGAGTGATACCTACCTTTGGCATTGTCGTCTTGGTCATATAAACAAGAAACGTATGCAAACACTTCAAAAGAATGGTCTTTTAAAAACAAATGAATGTGATTCATTTGATGTATGTGAATCTGTTTACTAGGAAAAATGACTAAGACACCCTTTAGTGGGACTAATGAAAGGGCAAAAGATTTATTAAAAATCATACATTCGGATGTATGTGGTCCTTTTAAGCCGATGACTAGGAATGGTGAAAGATACTTCATTACCTTTACTGACGATTATAGTCGCTATGGTATGTGTACTTATTAAGGCATAAAGATGAAGCTTTTGAAATGTTAAAAATCTTCAAAAATGAAGTTGAAAATCAACTCAACAAGTCAATTAAAGTTCTCCGCACCGATAGAGGTGGTGAATACTTAAGTGATGTTTTTCAAGATCATCTTAGGAGTTGTGGGATCATCTCACAACTCACTCCACCTGGGACACCACAACATAATGGTGTGTCTGAGAGGAGCAATCGAACGTTATTGGATATGGTTCGATCTATGATGGCTAGAAGCACATTGCCTCTATCATTTTGGGGTTTCGCTTTACTCTCCGCGGCCCGTATTCTGAATATGGCCCCAACCAAAAAGGTGGAAAAGACACCTTTTGAGATATGGCATGGAAGAGTTCCATCCCTATCATACTTAAGGGTCTGGGGTTGTGAGGCTTATGTTAAGACTCCCACCCCAAACAAATTGGAAGTCCGATCCACCAAGTGTATCTTTATTGGATATCCTAGAGATTCTATGGGATATTATTTCTATGATCCACTGGAACAAAAGGTGTTTGTTGCCAGAAAGGGTGAGTTCTTAGAAACAAAGTTCCTTATGGAAGGAACTAGTAGTAGAACAGTGGATCTTAAGGAGGATCAAGTAACACAGCCCGATGCACGTTTGGTTGAAACTAGCACTCAACATGAAAATGTTGAGGATGATCAAGCGTTTGATCAATACACACAAAACGTTAGCAGAAGTGGTAGAAATAGTAATCCACCTGAAAGATATGGATTTTTCATGGATGGATGCTATGTGGTAGATTCAGATGAACCAACCACATATCATGATGCAGTGTCCAATTTGGATTGTGACAAATGGCTAGAGGCCATGAACGTTGAGATGCAATCCATGTATGACAATCAAGTTTGGGAGCTTGTCGTACCACCTCTTAATTCCAAACTAGTTGGAAGTAAGTGGGTTTTCAAGAAGAAAACCGATATGCATGGAAACTTGGATAGTTACAAAGCTAGACTTGTAGCAAAGGGTTTCACTCAAACTCAAGGGGTTGATTATGATGAAACATTCTCACCTGTTGCAATGCTAAAGTCTATAAGGATATTGTTTGCCATAGCTGCTCATTATGATTATGAGATTTGGCAAATGGATGTCAAAACCGCTTTCCTAAATGGATATCTTGAGGAAGATGTCTATATGGTTCAGCCTGAAGGTTTTGTCGATCCAAAATATCCTAACAAAGTATGCAAGTTAAAGAAATCAATCTATGGATTGAAACAAGCATCGAGAAGCTGGAATCACCGTTTTAATGAGGAGGTAAGAAATTTGGCTTCATCAAAAACGCTGATGAGGCTTTCGTGTATAAGAAGGCTAGTGGGAGCACAATAACCTTCCTAGTATTGTATTTTATGACATACTACTATTTGGAAATGACATTCCAACCATGGAAGGTGTAAAAACCTGGCTTGGAAGTTGTTTTTCCATCAAGGATCTTGGTGAAGCCGCTTATATTCTCGGAATAAAGATCTATAGGGATAGATCAAGGCGGCTAATTGGTTTGAATCAAAGTGCATACATTGACAAAATCTTGAAAAGGTTCAAGATGGAAAACTCTAAGAAAGGTACTGTACCTATTCAAAGAGGGACAATATTGAGTACGACTCAATGTCCTAGCTCAAAAGAGGAGCAAAATAGAATGAAGACGATCCCATATGCATCTGCTATAGGATCCATCATGTATGCAATGATATGCACTAGACCGGACGTGTCATGCGCTTTAAGCATGACAAGTAGATACCACAAAATCCTGGTGATGGTCATTGGATGGCTGTCAAGAACATTCTGAAGTACCTAAGGAGGACTAAGGATATGTTTTTGATCTACTGGTCTGGTGAAGAGGAACTCGTTGTAAATGGTTACACAGATGCGAGTTTCCAAACTGATCGAGATGATTCACGATCTCAATCGGGGTACATTTTTATTCTGAATGGGGGAGCTGTTTCTTGGAAAAGCTCAAAACAAGAAGTCGTAGCGTTGTCCACTACAGAGTCAGAATACATCGCCGCTTCAATGGCAGCACAGGAAGCTGCATGGCTGAAGAAATTCATATCCGAACTAGGGGTAGTCCCTTCCATTCAGGATCCCCTAGAGATCTTTTGTGACAACGAGGGTGCGATTTCTCAAATCAAGGAACCTCGTGCTCATCAAAAGACTCGGCACATTGAACGGAGATTCAACTACATAAGAGATGAAGTTGAAAAGGGAAAGATATGTATTCGCAAAGTCCACACTGATAAAAACGTTGCGGATCCACTCACAAAGCTCCTTGAAAAGGCAAAGCATGAAGGTCATATTTGCCATGGGACTTCAATATTCTAGTGATTGGGTTTGACTTTGTATTTTATATTTGTATGTTGGAACTTATGTTATTTGTCTTAATTATATGGTTATAATTTTCATTTGTTCTACTGTTTTAGCATGTTTAAATCCATGAATAAATAAGTTATTCAAAACATCCACAGTCGATCATACTTGTGGGAACAACTATGAATGTAAGACTGTAATGAACTTGGATTGGATGATATTCATAAGGTGTGAATATAAAGCAAGAGGCTGCTACCAAGGTTCATTGATATCTATGGGATATAGGTATTGGACCGACCCGCTCTCAATTATTTCTACATAGAATCCTTGTGATTAGTCATAAGAGATATTGAGTAAAGGCGAATATCATTGTATCCTCTGACCTGAGATACATATTGGGTCTTGACATTCATCAAGTATTGTACTTTGATTTAGTTCTTTGCTGTTCTGAAAAATTGGCAGTACATAAGGCTGAGTTCAGGTATGATATGAGTTGATTATGAGAGACGTATGTAATCAAGAAGGAATTTCTTCCTCTTATTCGTTGAGAGTTAGATGTTTAAGGCCTGTTAAAGTTAAATCATCGGAGAATGACATTCTGTGTCTCCTGGATTTAACATGACATCTGAAACAAAAGGATAGATGATTGATTCACCTAAAACATTTCAAGTAAGGCACTTGAAGAGGACGATGTTATTGAATGGCACTTAATCATATACATTAGGGGCAGCAAACCGTTGCTAGGCGTTATTTGCTACTTGCATCAACCTTCTATGAATCTTGCAAGTGGGAGATTGAAATGACTTGATCTGCCCAAGATGCATATTAAGTTGATGTGGCTAGTGTGATATGATCCATGTCGGGTCATACCCAATAACAAGCTAAACAAACACCAATAAATTATGACACCAATTTAGAAAATGGGTTTTCTAAATCATCGCCTTTGTAGATGAACATCATTATATGGATAATTGTTCATATGGTACGTTTTGTTTTTCATTATTTAGTCTTACTAAATAATAACAAATAAAAGTACTAAGTTTATAAAGTTTAAACATGTTTTAAATTTATAAACATAAGGGTTTAGTGTGTATTCAATTGTGTTACAAAACAAAGTGTGGGAATCCATTTTCAAATGGATTTTTCGGCCGCCCACATGCCTTGGGGGTCCCATCTTTGTCTTGATAACACACTAGATTAAATGTTTTAGACACAACCCAAAAAGGTACATCTCTCCTACATGCAAAGGACTTCTACTCCTCCCAAAACTCTCTCTCTTTCTCTCACGGTTTGAAGAAAAGTAGGAGCAGAATTTTCAGCTCACAAAAGAGGGTTTTGTTGCTGAAAATTTGTGTCAAGGATCCTAGCAATCAAAGGTGTTTGTACAAGCTTGGGGTATCACCTCTTGAGGACTTCTATCTTGAAGTTTCAGCCACGATTTCATCTTCTTTGACTTCTTGAAACTCGATTTTGAACAGCTCCAAAGGTTGTGTTCTTTACATCCTATGTTCATTCCATTGTATGTATTTCGTATATTGATCCATGGCTTTGGGGTTTGCTTATTAAAATGGGTTTAATAATCAACATATTAACATGTTTTAAAACTAAATTCCGCTGCGTTTTTCATACAAAAGAAGATAATATGAACTTTGATAAACATGTTGAATCCCAACATGTTCTTCTTTAAGAGGACTGTCCATAAGAACATCCTTTAAAACTTCATCTTCATCAGGAATTTCTCCTTCTTCTAAATCAATTGCTCTGTCCAACTGTTTCAACTAAGCTTCTGCTTGCTCATGTTCTTCCAAAAATTCAGCAATTGTTGCTAAACTTCTTGGGTCATCTTTTTATTTCTTTGATGGTTTTTCTTCAGTTATTGGTCTCTTGCCTTTGGCCTTTTCTGCGAGATAATTCCTCTTTCGTGAGTAAGTTTGAAGTTGAGGGCTAGAGGTTTCAGTTTGATCTTCTGGTTTAGGGACCTTTTCAGGTGTACTTGGCTCTTGATCCTTCATTTCACTTTGTTCACGTACAATTTCTTCTTTCCTTTCTTGTTCATATCTTTCTTTTAGTTCCTCTTTTTGTTCTTCAGTTAATGATATGGCAGAGACAATTTGCAGAGATAATTCCTTTTCCAATGGCACTAGTGATTTAGGAATAATACAAAGCATCATCAATGCTGAATTGTTCAGAAGCAAAACTATCCAAAGCACTGAATAGTTCTTCAAATTCACCCTTTTCTGAGTCTGAATGGCCAGTGTGTCCAGAATACACTACCATGTCTAAGCTCTGGTCTTTGATCTCAGTTTCACTTTCATCATCCACTTGTTCTTCATTCTCATCATCATTCTTATCATCAGTTCTTTTAATCATTATTTCAAGCTCGGATATTCTTTTGTTCTTACTTTCAATTTCCTTTTCCAGTTTTGAGATGATATCAGCTTGTTCCTCTATGATGTTTTCTTGTTCCTCCATGGCAATAGTTTGTATTTCAAGAGTATCTATATGCCCACTCACTTCTTCTCTTGAGTGTTTCAGTGCAGCTTTTAGATTTTCAATCTCTTTTGCTTGTTCCATTATTTCAACTACATATTTTTCAGTAAGATCTTTCAATTCTCCTTCTTTCTCATCAAGTTCCAGGATTCTGTCATTTATAATTCCTACTCTCCTGTCTAGTGTTCTTCCATCATTTCTACTTTGAGTAACAACTTAGTTATTAATTCATCTTTCTCATCAGGCCTATTGATGTTTGATTCAACATAGCTCTTAGAAGGAGCAGCCTCAGAAGGTTCATTCATAGCTTTGGTTTGATCACGATGATCCTCGTTATCAGAAGATGATTTGGATCATTTGGATGCACTTGTTGATCCTTCTGGTTCAGCAGGGTGATCAATTGTTGATGGTAATGGTTGGTAAGGAGGAATAGGAGATTGGTATGGTGATATAGGAGACGAACTTTTGATATTGAAAGTCCGCATTTGACTACTCTTGGTCATCTGCATTTGTGGCTGTAGCTAATGCGGAAGACCTAATTTTGACTGACTCCGCATTACTCTACTGTTACAAATGGGTTTGATTTTATTCTATTCGCATTTGGGCACTGTTGCCAATGTGGAAGTTTTGCTTTTTGATTTTATCCGCATTTGGGCACTGTTCCAAATGAGGAAGTTAAACATGAAATTTTGGTTGTCCGCATTGTATACTGTTGCAAATGCGGAAGCTAAACTTGAAATTTTGGCTGTCCGCATTGTATACTATTGCAAATGCGGAAGTTAAACTTGAAATTTTGGCTGTCCGCATTGTATACTGTTGCAAATGCGGAATAACATAGTAACAAATGCGGTTGAATGGCTTGTTTTACCATATCCAAATTACAGTAACAAATGTGATAGAACAAATTCCATGTGTACAATTACAAATGCGGTTGACAAGTCAACACCATTGTATCAAACGCGATAGACTTGTTCATACACATTTGTTAATTGTATCAAATGCGGTAGAGTAAACATCACATTCACTTCAAATACTAATGCGGTAGAGTAAAATCATTGTCCACATTAGTTGCACTTCAAAAATTGTTGTTACCCGCATTAGTTATATGATGGGTTACCTTCACCCGCATTAACTAATGCACTTACCTGCATTACCTTTTGAACTTAATCAAATGTTAATGTGATTGAATTGATTATTCATCTTATGAAGAGATGTCCTTGATTGATTTTTCTTAAGAGGTTGGCTATTGGAGTTGTCAATTTTTGCTTGGATTGACTTGTATGTTACAACTAATACAAGTTTCCCAACTTTGACAGATCTTGGGCTTATCATGCTTCTAAGAATCTACATAAGCTGAGATATAACGGTTGACTTATTGCAGCAACAACAACTAAAATTCCTTTTGTTTTTCAAAATTAAGTTAATAAAAAACAATTTGAACTTACTCAAAAATATTAAATTACTCCCCCTAAAGTTTATGTCCACATTTGGAGAGAAACTTTAAGATTTAAAAGTCTTGAATATTATTTTTTTTAATATTAATAATGAAGGGAAAAATCTCTTTGTGGGGATCATATCAATCTTTCATTACACATGTGCATCCTTTATGATTAAATGGACATGATTATGAACTTGAAGATTGAAGGTATGTTTGTCCTCTTAAGCTCATACCTGGTTGATATTTTGATGCAAATGACTTTTATCATGTTTTGTTGATTTATTATTCAATGTGTACCTCACACACATAAGCATGGAATGATCAACCCTTCTTATACAATGCATGGTAGAACTTTGTCACAACTTTTCTTACCAGGTTACTTAAGTCATGAAATCTCATATTCACTGATCCTCATTGGGAGTCTTTTAATTTGATCCTTTTTCGTGTTGATCCTCATTGGGATTCTTTTCACTTCACATTGGAAGGTGATCCATGATAGGATTCTTTTGTTCATTCACTTGGAATGTATTAATTTGTTAATTCATCCAATTTTGGATGTGTTCCACATTAGGAGTCTTTTGGATCATGACATCTGCACTATGTGCAAGTTTCATCAGGTCTTTGCCCAGCAAAACAAAGGTGAAACATGATGTGATGAAAGAGATTCATAAAGTATCATTACCTGGTGTGTTTAGGTTACTACACACACATGCATTCAGATAAGCCAATACATACATGTACTTTGTGATGAGTGTTTCACAATTGAATATGTCTTTAATTCATCACTACATGTATCTTTTCTTCCAAGTTGAACCTACCAACATATCTCGTAAGTCATTTCAGTCTTTTACATTTTGAAATTAAGCACAGTGAATGATATAACGACTGTAAATATATCATTTCCCAAGATTCTTTTCTTCATAAGACTTGATTTCTTTTTGTGGTTTTTCTGATGTTTTAAATATTTTTCATGTTTTTCAAAGTTTTTACTCAAGTTTAATCATGACAATTGACTGAACCAGAAATTCAAACCTACTAGGTTCAAGTGCCTTGGTAAACAAATAAGCTAATTGATTTTCTGTTGGTACTTGAATCAATTTGATTAAACCCTTTTCAGCACAGCCTCTCAAAAATGATATCTAATTTCAATATGTTTTGTTTTTGAGTGCTGAACTGTATTATTAGTTATAAAGACAACAGTTGTGTTGTCAATAGAAATTTGTGTATGCAAAAAGCTAAAACCATAATCAAGCATCTGGTTTTGAATCCAGAGAACTTGAGAGCAACATGCTGAAGCAGCAATATACTCAGCTTCAGTTGTGGACACAGACACATTTATCTGCTTCTTGCATTGCCAGTATACTTGTCTGGGACCAAGAAATTGACAACCACCAGAAGTGGATTTTCTGTTGAAGTTGCATCCTCCATAATCACTGTCTATGTAGGCATAGGGATTAAATTCTCCTTCCTTTGGATACCATAATCCTAGAGGTCGTTGATGGGTTTGTTAAAACACAAAACATAGTTTAACCTTTTAAACTTTGAGAAAACCCAGCGGATGTTGAGGATTATAACATGTTTATAATCTGAAAATTTCATGTTCTCAATGATGTTTTAAGATGGAGAAACAAACCCAAATCAAAAGGGATCTTTTGTATGTGAATAAACATGCTATGTATACATAAAACAACATAATATGACAACCACAAAGGGGCTGCCATATCTACCTTTCTGCAGCCCTAAAATCGACCAAAGAAGAGTAGAAAAGATGCTGAAAATTCGGCCAAAACTCCAAGGAAGGAGCCCTCAAGCTTGTATACCCCAAGCCTCCTTGCAAAGCACCTTCTTGTTAGGAAGATTCAACACCAAAATCAACACAAAATGGCTCTCAAAACTCCTAATGCTGCTGCTCCTGGCTGTAGCTAGTGTGAGAGTGAGAGAGGGATTATTTTGGTTGTTCTTGCATGTATGGAGAGTGGTCAAATGAAGAGTGTAAGACTAATTTAAGTTATGTGTGTTTTCAAGACACCAAAATGGTCCAATCACCATTAAAGGGGCGGCCAAAATGAATTTAAAACCCAAGTTTTCCACTAAAACTTGAACACACACACAATTAAAACTAGTCTTTTGTCACACATCAATAAGTCATCTACTAGACTTATTTAAAATGTGACATATGTCTTCTTTAATTAAACAATTTAATTAAAGTACACTCATATGTTATTAATGTTATTTAAACCCTTTTAAATGACAAAAATAACAATAAACTCACTAACAAATTATCCTTATAATTTGTTCCATCTCATAGGCAACTTATTTAGAAAACCCATTTTCTAAATTTGGTGTAGATATTTAATTGCATGATCATATCATCAATAAATATTAATTGGTGTTTGCTAGGCTTGTCATTGGGTATAACCCGACTTGGATCATAACGTACTAACCACATCAATATTCTAAGTGTCTTGGGCACATAGAATCCTACATCGTTTTCCCTACAGATATCTGAATACCTCTTGACTGCGTTCGCATGTGATTCTTTTGGATCAGCTTGATATCTAGCACATACACAAACACCAAACATAATGTCAGGCCTACTGGCTGTTAGATACATAAGTGAACCTATCATTGATCCATGGTGAGTTTGATCCACTGATTTGCCTTGAGGGTCAGGTCCAATCTTCACTTTAGTATCTACAGGAGTTCTGATAGACTGACAGTTAGCAAAGTGGAATTTCTTCAGCATGGTTTCTACATATTCTGATTTATTTATGAACATTCCATTTGCTGTTTGCTGGACTTGCACTCCCGGAAAGAATGTGAGTTCCCCCATAGCACTCATTTGAAACTTTGAATGCATAAGATCTTCAAATTCCATCTTGACTACATACGTTTCTCACAAACACCTCGTGTCATATCTGAACATACCCTTATGTGCTGTCCACTATTTCAGGACAGTGAAGAATAAGCTCAAGGTATAATACTTGGTGAATATCAAAACCCAATATGTATCTCAGGTCGGAGGATACCAAATGATATTCGCCTTTACACAAATTTACTTATGATCAATCAATAAGATTCCATGTAGTAAAATTTGAGATGCGGGTTAGTCCAATATTTGTATCCCACAAATATCTATGAACCTTGGTAGCAACCCATTGCTCCATATTCATCCTTATGAATATCAACCAATCCAAGTTCAAAATAGCCTTATCCTCAAAGCTTGTTCCCACAAGTCTGATTGACTACGGACATTTAGAGTAAACAATTTACTCATGGATTAAACATGCTAAGTTGGAACATTAATTGAAACATTATAACCAAATAATTTTATTCAAAAATAAAGAGTTCCACATATCCAAATACAAAATTTACAGATCAAGTCCAATCACTAGAATATCGAAGTCCCATGGCGCAAGTATGACCTTCATGCTTTGCCTTTTCAAGGAGCTTCGTGAGAGGATCTGCAATGTTTTGATCCGTGTGAACTTTGCGAATACATATCTTTCCTTTTTCAACTTCATCTAGTATGTAGTTGAATCTCCGCTCAATGTGCCTAGTCTTTTGATGAGCACGAGGTTCCTTGATTTGAGCAATCGCACCCTCGTTGTCACAAAAGATCTCTAGGGGTTCCTGAATGGAAGGAACAACCCCTAGATCGGCAATGAATTTCTTCAACCATGCAGCTTCTTGAGCTGCTAATGAGGCGGCGACGTATTCTGATTCTGTAGTTGATAGAGCCACCACATCCTGCTTGGAGCTCTTCCAAGAGACAGCTCCTCCATTCAGAATGAAAATGTATCCCGATTGTGACCGTGAATCGTCACGATCGGTTTGGAAACTCGCATCCGTGTAACCTTTTACAACGAGCTCCTCGTCACCAGATCCATAGATCAGGAACATATCTCTTGTCCTCCTTAGGTATTTAAGTATGTTCTTGACAGCCATCCAATGACTGTTTCCAGGATTCTGCTGGTAACGGCTTGTCATGCTCAAGGCGCATGACGCGTCCGGTCGAGTGCATATCATTGCATACATGATGGATCCAATAGCAGATGCATATGGGATTGCCTTCATTTTATCTTGCTCATCCTTTGAGCTTGGACATTGAGTCGTACTCAATATCGTTCCTCTTTGAATAGGTACGGTACCTTTCTTAGAGTTTTCCATCTTGAACCTTTTCAAGATTTTATCAATGTATGCACTTTGATTCAAACCAATCAACCGCCTTGATCTATCCCTATAGATCTTTATTCCAGAATATAGGCGGCTTCACCAAGATCCTTAATGGAAAAACAACTTCCAAGCCAGGTTTTTACACCTTCCAAGGTTGGAATGTCATTTCCAAATAGTAGTATGTCATCAACATACAATACTAGGAAAGTTATTGTGCTCCCACTAGCCTCTTATACACACAAGCCTCATCAGCGTTTTTTATGAAGCCAAATTTCTTTACCTCCTCATCAAAACGATGATTCCAGCTTCTAGATGCTTGTTTCAATCCATAGATTGATTTCTTTAACTTGCATACTTTATTAGGATGTTTTGGATCGACAAAACCTTCAGGTGAACCATATAAACATCTTCCTCAAGATATCCATTTAGGAAAGCCGTTTTGACATCCATTTGCAAATCTCATAATCATAATGAGCAGCTATGGCAAACAATATCCTTATAGACTTTAGCATCGCAACAGGTGAGAAGGTTCATCATAATCAACCCCTTGAGTTTGAGTGAAACCCTTTGCTACAAGTCTAGCTTTATAAGTATCCAAGTTTCCATTCATATCGGTTTTCTTCTTGAAAACCCACTTACTTCCAACTACCTTGGAATTAAGAGGTGGCATAACAAGTTCCCAAACTTGATTTTCATACATGGATTGCATCTCAACGTCATGGCCTCAAGCCATTTGATGTTCTAGTGCCAGCTCCTTCCATAAGGAACTTTGCTTCTAAGAACTCACCCTTTCTAGCAACAAACACCTTTTGTTCCAATGGATCATTGAAATAATATCCCATAGAATCTCTAGGATATCCAATAAAGATACACTTGGTGGATCGGACATCTAATTTGTTTGGGGTGGGAGTCTTAACATAAGCCTCACAACCCCAGACCCTTAAGTATGATAGGGATGGAACTCTTCCATGCCATATCTCAAAAGGTGTCCTTTCCACCTTTTTGGTTGGGGCCATATTTAAGATACGGGCCGCGGAGAGCAAAGCGAAACCCCAAATGATAGAGGTAATGTGCTTCTAGCCATCATAGATCGAACCATATCCAATAAGGTTCGATTCCTCCTCTCAGACACACCATTGTGTTGTGGTGTTCCAGGTGGAGTGAGTTGTGAGACAATCCCACAACTCCTAAGATGATCTTGAAAAGCATCACTTAGGTATTCACCTCCTCTATCGGTACGGAGAACTTTAATTGACTTGTTGAGTTGATTTTCCACTTCATTCTTGAAGATTTTGAACATTTCAAAAACTTCATCTTTGTGTCTTAATAAGTACACATACCCATAGCGACTATAATCGTCGGTAAAGGTAATGAAGTATCTTTCACCATTCCTAGTCATTGGCTTAAAAGGACCACATACATCCGAATGTATGATTCCTAATAAATCTTTTGCCCTTTCATTAGTACCACTAAAGGGTGCCTTAGTCATCTTTCCTTGTAAAGAAGATTCACAAACATCAAATGAATCACATTCATTTGTTTTTAAAAGACCATTCTTTTGAAGTGTTTGTCAACGTTTCCTGTTTATATGACCATGACGACAATGCCAAAGATAGGTATCACTCAAGTCCAACTTGAGCTTCTTGGTGTTAGTTTGGTACAGTGAACTATTTAAAGTATTTTCATGAACCAATTCATAAATACCATTAATGGGAATTGCTTTAAAATAGAACATATCATTTAAAGAAACATGAATATCATTTTCAACAAAAGATAATATATAATCATAATGTCTTAATTGGGATACAGAAATAATGTTCCTAGTCAAACTAGGAGCATACAAAATATTCTTCAAAATAACATCCAAGCCACTTGGAAGTTTTAGGATGTAGTCCCCACGAGCTTCAACTTGGACTTTGGTTCCATTGCCCATGAAGAGGCTAACATCCCCTTGATTGAAGTCCCTACTTCTTTTGAACCCCTGCAACAAATTGCAAATATGAGTTCCACATCCGGTATCTAATACCCATGTGTTTGAAGATGTAACATTAAGATCAATATGAATCATGTATGTTGTACCTGAGGTCTGCCCGGCATCCCTCTGTGCTTTCAACTCTTGGAGATGGACGGGACATTTCCTTGCCCAATGTCCTATCTCCCCACACTTGAAGCATGGGTCATTAGTAGCAACCTTTTGCTTCTTCTCTTGTGGTTTGGGTGGCACCCTTGCCACCCCTTTCCCTTTTCCCCATACGGGTCCTTTACCCTGGCAACCTTTGCCTTGGGTGCGGGATAAGGCCTTTTCTTGTTCCCACCTTCATTGATGGTGAGAACGGGTAAAACCCTTTTACCCATGGCCGCCTCGGCCGTTTTAAGCATTGAGTGAAGCTCACCAATGCTCTTGTCCCAAGCATTCATGTTGTAGTTCAACACAAATGTCTCGAACTTCTTGGTAAGGCCATTAAGGATCAAATCCGTGGCCAATTCTTTCGAGACGGGACACTTAAGCCTCTCGAGGCGGTCAATATGACTTTTCATCTTATGTACATAAGATGAAACAGATTGGTTGTCGTCCATACGACATGCATGGAGTGCTCGAACCGTTTCGAAGCGCTCAACCCTTGCTTGCTGTTGAAACGTTTCCTTCAGCTGGGTTATCATGTCATAAGCTCCGTGATGTTCATACTCCTTTTGGAGATCCGGAGTCATGCTCGCTAGCATGAGACAAGACACTTGGACGGAGTCCTCAGTGTATTTTAGCCAATCGTTATAGGCCTCCTCATCATCCTCGCTAGGTTGATCGGGGATAGGGTCGTCTAAAATATATGATCGTCTCTCTTGCTTGAGAACGATTCTCAAGTTTCGATACCAATCAATAAAGTTGTTATGATTTAGATGTTCCTTTTGGAGGATCGCTCGTAATGATTGGTTGGACGCGGATGAGTTATCGTGATTTTCATTGTTGGTGGCCATCTACAAAATTGAACAAAGGTCTATTTAGTATTTTCGATATTGCTATTTTTAATAATTAATGCCTTTTAAGGTCATTTTTATATTAAAATATAGAACCCAACATTACATTTAAATTGTGGTTAGGTGACCTTTATCCCACGATTTAAATTAATAAGGTGGTCAACGATTGACGGTTGCAACCATTTGCAACTTCTAGAGGTATGGGATCAACTTTAAACATCATATGTAAAGTCGGCATGTTAATCCCATAAACACCATTTGGAAACCATATTTAGGTGATCCATTTAACATGGTTTGCAAATCAAGTTATCCTACTTGCACACACGTGTAAGTTTACCCACATAAGTGGTTAGGTGACCTTTATCCCACCAATGTGGTATCCCCACCTTAAATCACAAGTTCCCTCTAAATGGTTAGGTGACCTTTATCCCATTTAGAGTTTCCAAATGACTCAAGTGTTGTGCAAAAGGACGGTGTTGAACTTGTTTGTTAAAAGTTTAGAGATTTCATAATTCTAGTTTTAGAAAACTCTATGTACTTGTATTTGCATGCTTTCAAATACAAGGTACCCTATGGTCCTTTGATTAAAACCAATTTTAATATTTAAAATCATTAAATCATTTTAATAACCTTTTATTACTTTTAATGATTAAGAACTACCAATTTTCAGCTTGTAAAGTTTTGTTAATGAGTTTGTAATGTATGACAAAATATCAACCAAACAATCAAACAAGCATAAACATAAACAACCATAATGTGGATAACCCTAGCTACTATTGTGACCACACTTGTTTGCCATCACAAGTGTGGTCATTTGGTCTTTCCTAAGGGTTGAAATCAACACAAAATTGAGGTCATCATAGACCCCCACTTGAACTTGCATCCATATGCTTCAAGTTCCATGTCTTTGATGTCCATCTTTGGGTCTTGATCTTGTGCATCTTCCTTTTACAAAAATTGTATCCTAATACATTTTTCGAATAAAAGAAATGCACCTAATCTATTAATTACATAACCAAATGAATAAATAATTACAACCCAAATAATAAACATAAAATTACAACCCAATTGAATGAATAAAACCAACCATTCCAATCATCCAAATCAAAAGGCCAAAGGCTAGGTTATGCACACTAACATCCAATGATCATATCATCCAAACATATAATGAAACCCCACTTAAAACCACCAAATTTCAGCCAACATAAACTGAAATTTTGGGTTTTAAACATTGTCCAAACAATCAACATTTCATAATATATATCTTTCAAGATCTAATCACTAGCATGTTTGATATGACCTTGAAAGTTTGGGGAATCATTCATACAAAACATAATATAGCAGCCCAAAACAGCCTATAACACGTCTAAAACCATCCTTTAAAACCAATTTCAAAGGATAAAACAAGCAAGTCATCCACATAACCGGCTCTTGATGACATTGATGGGTTTGTTAAAACACAAAACATAGTTTAACCTTTTAAACTTTCAGAAAACCCAGCGGATGTTGAGGATTATAACATGTTTATAATCTGAAAATTTCATGTTCTCAATGATGTTTTAAGATGGAGAAACAAACCCAAATCAAAAGGGATCTTTTGTATGTGAATAAACATGCTATGTATACATAAAACAACATAATATGACAACCACAAGGGGCTGCCATATCTACCTTTCTGCAGCCCTAAAATCGACCAAAGAAGAGTAGAAAAGATGCTGAAAATTCGGCCAAAACTCCAAGGAAGGAGCCCTCAAGCTTGTATACCCCAAGCCTCCTTGCAAAGCACCTTCTTGTTAGGAAGATTCAACACCAAAATCAACACAAAATGGCTCTCAAAACTCCTAATGCTGCTGCTCCTGGCTGTAGCTAGTGTGAGAGTGAGAGAGGGATTATTTTGGTTGTTCTTGCATGTATGGAGAGTGGTCAAATGAAGAGTGTAAGACTAATTTAAGTTATGTGTGTTTTCAAGACACCAAAATGGTCCAATCACCATTAAAGTGGCGGCCAAAATGAATTTAAAACCCAAGTTTTCCACTAAAACTTGAACACACACACAATTAAAACTAGTCCTTTGTCACACATCAATAAGTCATCTACTAGACTTATTTAAAACGTGACATATGTCTTCTTTAATTAAACAATTTAATTAAAGTACACTCATATGTTATTAATGTTATTTAAACCCTTTTAAATGACAAAAATAACAATAAACTCACTAACAAATATCCTTATAATTTGTTCCATCTCATAGGCAACTTATTTAGAAAACCCATTTTCTAAATTTGGTGTAGATATTTAATTGCATGATCATATCATCAATTAAATATTAATTGGTGTTTGCTAAGCTTGTCATTGGGTATAACCCGACTTGGATCATAACGTACTAACCACATCAATATTCTAAGTGTCTTGGGCACATAGAATCCTACAGTCGTTTTCCCTACAGATATCTGAATATCCTCTTGACTGCGTTCGCATGTGATTCTTTTGGATCAGCTTGATATCTAGCACATACACAAACACCAAACATAATGTCAGGCCTACTGGCTGTTAGATACATAAGTGAACCTATCATTGATCCATGGTGAGTTTGATCCACTGATTTGCCTTGAGGGTCAGGTCCAATCTTCACTTTAGTATCTACAGGAGTTCTGATAGACTGACAGTTAGCAAAGTGGAATTTCTTCAGCATGGTTTCTACATATTCTGATTTATTTATGAACATTCCATTTGCTGTTTGCTGGACTTGCACTCCCGGAAAGAATGTGAGTTCCCCCATAGCACTCATTTGAAACTTTGAATGCATAAGATCTTCAAATTCTTTGCAGAGTTGTTTGTTTGTCGAGCCAAATAGAATGTCATCCACGTAGATCTAGACTAACAGCATGTCTTTTCCTCTTATTCTTCTCAAGAGTGTCTGATCAATCTTTCCTCTTTCATACCCATGTTCAAGAAGAAAGGATGATAGGGTCTCATACCACTTTCTTGGAGCTTGATGAAGACCATACAGAGCTTTGTCAAGCTTGTACACTCTGTGAGGGAAATCTGGATCTTCAAAGCCAGGTGGTTGACCTAGATAGACTTCTTCAGCAAATTTTCCGTACAAGAAGGCACACTTTACATCCATTTGATAAACAGTAAATTTCATGGATGCTGAATATGCGAGAAAGATTCTGATTGCTTCTAATCGGGCAACAGGAGCAAACACCTCGTCGTAGTCAATTCCTTCTTCCTGAGTGTATCCCTGTGCCACTAGTCTTGCTTTATTTCTGATTACTATCCCTCTATCATCAGTCTTGTTCCTGTACAACCATCTAGTACCGATAAGGTATTGTCCTTCGGGAAGATCTATCAGCTGCCACACTTCTTGTTTCTTGAATTGGAGCAATTCTTCCTGCATTGCTTCAATCCAACTATTGTCTTGAAGCGCCTCTTTGATGTTTTTGGGTACCGTTTGACATAGAAAGCATGAGAACAAATAGATGTTTACAATACTTGACTTGCTTCTTGTCACCCTCTCATTAAGATCACCAATAATGGTTTCAACTGGATGATTCTTGTGTAATATTATGGTGGGAATGATGTCACCCGCAATAGTTACATCAAGATTTGAGACATTCAGTTCATTATTCTCAGAGGCACAATCATCTTGTATTGTTGTTCAATTATGCACATTGTCAATTTCTGTTTCAGTAACTGCTACATCTTCAGTAGCACTGAGGTTGCTTGGATCATTTGAAGTACCTTGAGTTTCTTCTGGATGAGAAGCCTATTTTCGATTTCTGATCTCATGTGACAAGTCATTTGAGTGAGATGGTACCAGGCAAGGACTTTCTTCAGAGGAAACACTAAGGTTTTCTGACAAGTGTCTCATGGGATCAGCTTGAAGAGGAACATCTTCATTCATATGTTCATCAGATGTAGGTGGGATCAATGGATAATTTTCTCTTCTTTCAATAGTTGATGAATTATCACCTGAATGTTTATTTCCTGCATCAGACAAAGGAAATTGGTAAAATGATTTAGTAAAAGTGTCAATATCAAACAACCAATCAGGACCATTTGTAGATTTGGGAAACCAATGTTCCTTGAATTGAACGTTTGTGGATTCATCAATAATGTTCAGTCTAGGATTGAACACTCTATAAGCCTTTGTGACGGAAGAATAACCTACAAAAAATCGTTCATCAGACTTAAATTAAAATTTTCGCAAATGATCACGGGTGTTTAATATTGATACTGGACAACCAAATGATTTGAGGAATCCAATGAATGGTTTCCTTTGAAATATCAGTTCATAAGGTGTCATGTTACTTTCTTTAACAATCAGAGTTCGATTTTGCACGAAGCACGATGTGTTAACTGCTTCTGCCCAGAAGGTGATTGGCAGTTTAGTAGTGGCTAGCATGGTTCTTGCTGCTTCAATTAGTGTTCTATTTCGCCTTTCAGCTACCCCATTTTGTTGAGTAGTTCTAGCTGCACTAAATTGATGAGCAATGCCTTTGGTTGCACAAAAGGAACTCATATTTTCATTTTTGAACTCTATACCATTATCACTTCTTATTATTTTGACTTTGAGATCAAGTTGATTTTTAATTTTAGTGATAAATTCTTGAATGAGTTGGGATGCTTCATTTTTATGAAGTAGGAAGAACACCCATGTGAATCGAGAAAAGTCATCAATAATCACTAAACAATATTATTTCTTTCCCATACTCATTACATGAGTTGGTCCAAAGATATCCATGTGAAGTAACTTCAATGGAGTATTGTTAGTGTTCACCAGCTTGGTTTTATGAGACGATTTGTGTTGTTTTCCTTTGAGGCACGCTGAGCATTGATCAATAAAATTGTATTCTTTTTTAGGAAGACCAATTAAATGATTTCCTTTGACTAACTTGTTCATATTTTTAAAGTTAGTGTGCCCCAAACGTGTATGCCAAAGTTGTGACTCATCAAATGATGCTTTAGACAAAAGACATGTTTCTTCCTTAGGTGATGCAGAACACAGGTTTAAGACATATGTATTGATCTTCCTTGGAGTCTTTAAGACAACCCATTCTTCAGGAATTTGAAATCTAGGTTTCAGAATGTAGCAGTGAGTGTCTGTAAAGTGAGTGGAATATTTTTTGTCGGTGATCTGAGACACGCTTAGCAGATTGAAATTTAGTTGTTCATAGTAACTCACTCTGTCAAAGCTCAGCATCCCATTTGTCAGAGATCATTCTCCTGTAATCCTGCCACCTTCTGAATCTCTACCGAATGCCACAGTAGTCCTTGTATGTACTTGAAATCATGAAGGAGGGAACGATCTCCAGTCATGTGTCGGGAGCATCCACTGTCTCCATACCATAGGCTATTAGACCTGTGTGGATGAACCTACAAACAAAAAGAACTAATTAGAATAAGGAACCCAAGCGATGATTGTCTTGGGTTTTCCGTTCCTATTCATGATAGTCACCTCCTAGTATTTCCCTCTGAATGGTGATGTAGATGAAGGTGATTTGGAGACCTTTGGTAATGAATTGGTTGAGTCATTTCATCTACATCTACTGAGGATTCAGATGAATAATGAAATCTTGGTCTCTATTTCTTTGTAAAAATTTAGCCTGAGTTTCATTATCAAAAGTTTGTTTTTGCTTAGGAAGGTCAAGTTTATGTTTCATTGTGAGATGATTTCTTTGACCCTTCCTTAAATCCTTTGAGTTATTTCTGTCATTTGTTGATCTAGGAGTCCTAGATTGAGTATTATGAAGATGAGGTTTGACAGAATACATCACAGCAGATGTTTTTGAGATGGGCTTGTGTTGTGGAATTCTCAACCCCTTCTCATTGAAGTAACAATCAGATGTATTGTGATTGTTCATGTCACATATTGACCAATACTTTTTGAAATAGCAATTTTTGGTGGAGTGATTGTTCATATCACAGATAGAACAATATTGGTTGAAGAAGCATTTATCTGTCTTGTGATTGAACATGTCATAAATATCACAATACATTTGTTTGTTTCTCGAATCAAATTTTTCTTTGAGTGACTCAACCGATACTTTCTTTTGATGAGTCACTTTCTTTTCTTTAGGTGATGAATCAGAATCAGCCCTTTTGGCAGATTGTTTCACAATACTACTCTTGTTCAGTTATTTGGGCTGTTTATGTTTCTTCAACCTACTTCTTACCTTTTTCTCAAACTAGTCAACATGTTCTTTGTTACACATATCAAACCCAACTCCCTGCCTTAATTTGGATGACTGAGGGTCTCATGAAGTTTTAAGTGTTGAACTCAGTTTTCCAATTGGTTTTTTTTCAGTGAAACTTTTTCTGACTTGCTTGAATTTTGTGGAGATACAATCTCATTGTCAAAACTACTCTCAGTTGTGGGTTTTACTGTTTTGACATATTTTTGTTTCCCTTGTAAAACAGATGGTATGAATTTTATAAAAGGCACAATTGCTTTTACAGGGCTTGATGGTTTTTTGACAATCACTGTCTTGTCAGAACACTCTTTGATTTTGATTCGGTGTCCTAACTTGATTTTGTCCTCATTGGTTTCAAAATAAACATCAGGTTGTTTTGAGGATTTGTCACTTGTTTCACTTCTGATTTAGGTTCCACAATTTTAGGTTCAATTGATTAAGAGAGTGATGTTGGATTCTATATGCCCAAGACACATAGAACATTGATGCGGTTAGTATGTCATGATCCAAGTCGGGTTATACCCAATAACAAGCTTTGCAATCACCAAGAATTATTTAATTGAGGATGGGATCATGCAATTAAATAATTACACCAAATTTAGAAAATAGTTTTCTAAATTATTTATCTGCAAGATGATATAAGTTATAAGGATAATGTGTTGATGGGTTTATTATTATTTTTGTTATTTAAAAGAGTTTAAATAACACTAATAACATGTGAGTGTACTTTAATTAAATTGTTTAATTAGAGAAGACATATGTCACATTTTAAATAAGTCTAGTAGATGACTTATTAATATGTGACAAAAGACCTAGTTTAGGAGGGAAATACCTCTTTTTGATGTCAAATTTTCGGCCCCATTGTGTGGGGAAGACCAAAAAGCTTTTCTTGAAACTTACACTCTTTATGAAAGAGTGTAAGACACACTTTTTCATCCATCACTTCATTTTTCATGCTCCAAAAACTCTCTCCTTTTGTTCTTCCCATGAGTTCTCGGCTAAAACAAGAAGAAGAGAGCATTTTGGGCGTTTTTGGTGCACTCTCCCAAGCAAGAGTGGTGATTGCTTCAAGGGCTTGGGGTATACTAACTTGAGAGGTCCTTCCTTGGAGCTTTTGGCCGATTTTGAGCATCCAACATCCCACTTTCTGTCGATTTTTGGCTGCTGGAAAAGGTAGTTTGGCAGCCTTTTGTGGTTGTCATATTATGTTGTTTCTTATGCTTATATAGCTTGCTTATTCACATAATATGATCATTTGTATTTTGGGTTTGTTTTATACATATATTTCTCACCTAAAGAACATGATTTTTCAGTTCTATAATCATGTTTCAAACTTATATCCGCTGCGTTTTTCAGAATGTTTAAGAGGTTAAACTTTGATTTAATGTTATAACAAACCCGACATTGGCATCTAGAGCGAGGTTATGTGGATAACTTGCTTGTTCTTGTCCTTTAAAAATCGTTTTGTGGGACTTTATAACCCTTTTAAGGGCGGCAATATTCTTGTATGTTGAATCCCCAAACATTCAAGGTTATATTACACATGCTTGGGATTAAACCTTGAAAGATATGTATGTTGATATGTATGTTGTTTGGACAATGTTTTAAACCCGAAATTTCAGTTTATGTTGGCTGAAATTCCGTGGGTTTTAGAGGGGATTCATTGTTATTTTTGGATGATATGATGAATGTTTATATTGGTGCATAACCTAGCCTTTGGCCTTGTGTTGTTTGGATGATTGCAATGGTCGTATTTGTTTATTCAATGTGCTTTATTATTGGGTTGTAATAAATAGATTAGGTGCATTTTCATTTTACTAGATATCTTGTATAAGGACTTTATATCTTATAATATGAAGACGTACGCGTTGGAAGCACAAGGAAAGACATAAGAAAAATATGGAGCATTTTGGATGCGGTTTCAAGTGGGAGGCTTTTGGAAGCTTTCTATGTGTTTTGTTATGACCCTTAGGAATGCCCTATGGACCACACTTGTGATGGCAAACAAGTGTGGACCACTTTAGATGCTATGGTTAGGCACATATGCTATGTTGTTTTGTTTATATTATTGTGGTTGATGGCATGTATGTGATATTTGCTTTAACTATCATATCAATGATCATAACAAACTAATTAAATGGTTCTTAATCATTAAAAGGTAATAAAAAGTTATTAAAATGATTAATGATTCTAAAGATTAAAATAAGTTTTAATCAAAGGACCATACGGTATCTTGTATTTGAAAGCATGCAAATACAAGTACAAAGAATTTTCTAAACTAGAATTATGAAATCTCTAAATATTTTAAAACAAGATCAACACCGTCCTTTTACACAACACTTGAGTCACTTGGGAACTTTTAGTGGGATAAAGGTCACCTAACCATTTTGAGGGAACTTGTGATTTGAGGTGAGAATGCCTTATTTGTGGGATAAAGGTCACCTAACCACTTATTTTGGCAAACTCACACGTGGGTGTAAGTAGGGTATCTTGATTTGCAAACCATGTCAAATGGATCACCTACGATGTGGTTTCCAAATGGTTTTGATGTGATTAACATGACGACTTTACATATGATGTTTCAAGTCGATCCCATATCTCTAGAAGTTGCAAATGGTTGCAATCGTCAATGGTTGACCACCTTATTAATTTAAATTGTGGGATAAAGGTCACCTAACCACAATTTAAATGAAATGTTGGATACTAGATTTTAATATGAAAATGGCCATAAAATGTATTTATTATTAAAATAACAATATCAAAAATACTAAAATTGATCTTTGTTAAAATTTTGTAGATGGCCTGCAATAACCATGATAAAAATGAAAATTCATCCGCGTCCGCCCAATCTTTAAGAGCGATCTCCAAAAGGAACGTCTAAACCATAACAATTTTATTGATTGGTTTCGAAACTTGAGAATCGTTCTCAAGCAAGAAAAACATGCGTATGTTTTAGACGACTCTATCCCCGATCAACCTAGTGAGGATGATGAGGAGGCTTTTAACGATTGGTTAAAATACACTGAGGACTCGGTCCAAGTGTCTTACCTCATGTTGGCAAGCATGACTCTAGATCTCCAAAAGGAGTATGAAAATCACGGAGCCTATGACATGATAACCGAGTTGAAGGAAACGTTCCAACAGCAAGCAAGGGTTGCACGTTTTGAAACGGTTCAAGCGCTTCATGCATGTCGTATGGACGACAACCAATCTGTTTCATCTTATGTGCTTAAGATGAAAAGTCACATTGACCACCTCGAGAGGCTTAATTGTCCCATCTCGAAGGAATTGGCCATGGATTTGATCCTTAATGGCCTTACCAAAAGGTTTGAGACATTCGTGTTAAATTACAACATGAGTCCATGGGACAAGAGCATTGGTGAGCTTCACTCCATGCTCAAAACGGCCGAGGCAGCCACGGGTAAAAGGGTTTTACCCGTTGTCACCATCAACGAAGGTGAGAACAAGAAAAGGCTTCATCGCGCACCTAAAGCAAGAGTTGCCAAGGGTAAGGGACCCATGTCGGGTAAGGGGAAAGGTGGCAAGGGTGCCACCCAAAGCACCGGAGAAGAAGCAAAAGGTTGCTTCGAATGACCCATGCTTCAAGTGTGGGGAGATTGGACATTGGGCAAGGAATTGTCCCGTCCATCTCCAAGAGTTGAAAGCAAAGAGGGATGCCAGGCAGACCTCAGGTACAACATACATGATCCATATGATTTAAACTTAATATCCTCTAACACATGGGTATTGGATACCAGATGTGGAACTCACATTTTCAATTTGTTGTCGGGGTTCAAAAGAAGTAGTGACTTCAAGAAAGGGGATGTTAGCCTCTACATAGGCAATGGGGCAAAAGTTCAAGTTGAAGCCTGTGGTGACTACATCTTGAAACTTCCAAATGGTTTGGAAGTAATTTGGTATAATGTTTTTTATGCTCCTAGTTTGACTAGGAACATTATCTCTGTAGCCTTATTAAAACAATTTGGATATGCATTATCATTTATTGGAAATGAAATTCATATTGCTTTGAATGACATGTTTTACGTTAAAGCTATTCCCGTCAATGGTATTTATGAATTGGTTCGTGAAATCACATTGAATGATAGCTTGTTGTACCAAACTAGTACAAGAATCTTAAATCGGATTTGAGTGACTCTTACCTTTGGCATTGTCATCTGGTCATATAAACAAGAAAATAATTCAAACACTACAAAAGAATGGTCTTTTAAAAACAAGTGAATGTGATTCATTTGATGTGTGTGAGTCCTGTTGACAAGGTAAAATGACTAAGGCACCTTTTAGTGGCAAAGCCGAAAGGGCAAAAGATTTATTAGGAATCATACATTCGGATGTATGTGGTCCTTTTTAGCCAATGACTAGGAATGGTGAAAGATACTTCAATACCTTTACCGACGATTATAGTCGCTATGGGTATGTGTACTTGTTTAGACACAAAGATGAAGCTTTTGAAATGTTCAAGATCTTTCAAAATGAAGTACAAAATCAACTCAACAAGTCGATTAAAGTTCTCCGCACCGATAGAGGAGGTGAATACCTAAGTGATGCTTTTCAAGATCACCTTAGGAGTTGTGGGATTGTCTCACAACTCACTCTACCTGGAACACCACAACATAATGGTGTGTCTGAGAGGAGGAATCGAACCTTATTGGATATGGTCCAATCTATGATGGCTAGAAGCACATTGCCTCTATCATTTTGGGGTTTTGCTTTGCGCTCCGCGGCCCGTATTCTAAATATGGCCCCAACCAAAAAGGTGAAAAGGACACCCTTTGAGATATGGCATGGAAGAGTTCCATCCCTATCATACTTAAGGGTCTGGGGTTGTAAGGCTTATGTTAAGACTCCCACCCTAAACAATTGGAAGTCCGATCCACCAAGTGCATCTTTGTTGGATATCCTACAGATTCTATGGGATATTATTTCTATGATCCACTGGAACAAAAACTGTTTGTTGCCAGAAAGGGTGAGTTTTTGGAAACCAAGTTCCTTATGGAAGGAATCGGTAGTAGAACTGTGGATCTTGAAGAGGATCAAGAACCATAACCCGACACACATTTGGTTGAAACTAGCACTCAACATGTGGATGTTGAGGATGATCAAATGGTTGATCAATACACTGAAAATGTTCACAGATCTAGTAGAACTAGTAATCCACCTGAAAGATATGGATTTTTCACTGATGGATGCTATGTGATAGATTCTGATAAACCGATCACATACCATGATGCGTTGTCCAATTTGGATTGTGACAAATGGCTTGATGCCATCAACGTTGAGATGCAATCCATGTATGACAATCAATTATGGGACTTGATTGTACCTCCTCTTAACTCCAAAGTAGTTGGAAGTAAGTGGGTTTTCAAGAAGAAAACCGATATGCATGGAAACTTGGATACTTATATTGTAGCAAAAGGTTTCACTTAAACTCAAGGGGTTGACTATGATAAAACCTTTTCACCTATTGCGATGCTAAAATCGATTAGGATATTGTTTGCCATAGCTGCTCATTATGATTATGAGATTTGGCAAATGGATGTCAAAACCGCTTTTTCTAAATGGATATCTTGAGGAAGATGTCTATATGGTTCAGCCTAAAGGTTTTGTCGATCCAAAACATCCTCATAAAGTATTCAAGTTAAAGAAATCAATCTATGGATTGAAACAAGTGGGAGCATCATCACTTTCCTAGTATTGCATGTTGATGACATACTACTATTTGGAGATGACATTCCAATCATGGAGGGTGTAAAAGCCTAGCTTGGAAGCTGTTTCTCCATTAACGATCTTGGTGAGGCCGCCTATATTCTGGGAATAAAGATCTATAGGGATAGATCAAGGTGGTTGATTGGTTTGAATCAAAGTGCATACATTGATAAGATCTTGAAAAGGTTCAAGATGGAGAACTCTAAGAAAGGTACGGTACCTATTCAAAGAGGAACGATATTGAGTACGACTCAATGTCCTAGCTCAAAAGATGACCAAGATAAAATGAAGGCAATCCCATACGCATCTGCTATTGGATCCATCATGTATGCAATGATATGCACTCGACCGGACGTGTCATGCGCCTTAAGCATGACAAGCCGATACCAGCAAAATCCTGTAAACAGTCATTGGATGGCTGTTAAGAACATACTTAAGTACCTAAGGAGGACAAAAGATATGTTCCTAATCTATGGATCTAGTGATAAGGAACTCGTTGTAAAAGGTTACACGGATGCGAGTTTCCAAACCGATCGTGATGATTCATGGTCACAATCGGGATATATTTTCATTCTGAATGGAGGAGCGTTCTCTTGGAAGAGCTCCAAATAGGATGTGGTGGCTCTATCAACTACAGAATCAGAATACGTCGCCGCCTCATTGGCAGCTCAAGAAGCTGCATGGTTGAAGAAACTCATTGCCGATCTAGGGGTTGTCCCTTCCATTCAGGACCCCCTTCCATTCAGTTGTGATAACGAGGGTGCGATTGCCCAAATCAAGGAACCTCGTGCTCATCAAAAGACTAGGCACATTGAGCGGAGATTCAACTACCTACGAGATGAAGTTGAAAAGGGAACGATATGTATTCGCAAAGTTCACACGGATCAAAACATTGCGGATCCTCTCACGAAGCTCCTTGAAAAGGCAAAAATGAAGGTCATACTTGTGCTATCAGACTTCGATATTCTAGTGATTGGATTTGATCTATAATTTTGTATTTGGATATGTGGAACTCTTTATTATTTGAATAAAATTATTTGATTATAATGTTTCAATTAATGTTCCAATTTAGCATGTTTAACCCATGAGTAAATGTTTACTCTAAATGTCCGTAGTCGTTCAGACTTGTGGGAATAAGTGTGAGGGTAAGATTATTATGAACTTGGATTGGTTGATATTCATAAGGATGAATATAGAGCAATGGGTTGCTACCAAGGTTCATAGATATTTGTGGGATACAAATATTGGACTAACCCGCATCTCAAATTTTACTACATGGAACCTTATTCATTGATCATAGGTAAATTTGAGTAAAGGCGAATATCATTTGGTATCCTCAGAAATAATGGACAGTACATGAGACTATGTTCAGGTGTGACACAAGGTGAGTTAAATCAATGGAGAATGATCACTCTGTGTCCTTGGATTTAACATGACATCTGTAACAAAAGGATAGATGATTAATTCACCTAAATCATTTCAAGTAGGATACTTGAATGGGATGATGTTATTGAATGGCTATAAGTCATGCGTATTAAGGGTAGTAAACCGTTGTTAGGCGGTATTTACTGCTTGCATCAATCTTCTATGAATCTTGTGCATGTGGGAGATTGTTGGATTCTATATGCCCAAGACACATAGAACATTGATGCGGTTAGTATGTCATGATCCAAGTCGGGTTATACCCAATAACAAGCTTTGCAATCACCAAGAATTATTTAATTGATGATGGGATCATGCAATTAAATAATTACACCAAATTTAGAAAATAGTTTTTCTAATTTAATTA
Organism: Flaveria trinervia; assembly: GCA_025506515.1. Lineage (NCBI taxonomy): Eukaryota > Viridiplantae > Streptophyta > Magnoliopsida > Asterales > Asteraceae > Flaveria > Flaveria trinervia. The sequence goes on along the minus strand of CM046450.1, from coordinate 67,281,955 downwards.
TAAGGATAATTTGTTATAAGGATAATTACACCAAATTTAGAAATAAGTTATAAGGATAATCTGTTGATGGGTTTATTATTATTTTTGTTATTTAAAAGAGTTTAAATAACACAAATAACATGTCAGTGTACTTTAATTAAATTGTTTAATTTGAGAAGACATATGTCACATTTTAAATAAGCCTAGTAGATGAATTTTTAATGTGTGACAAAAGACCTAGTTTAGGAGGGAAATACCTTGTTTTTGATGTCAAATTTTCAGCCTAATTATGTGGGGAAGACCGAAAAGCTTGTCTTGAAACTTACATTCTTTCTGAAAACTTATTAATGTAAGACACACTTTTTCATCCATCACTTCATTTTTCATGCTCCAAAAACTCTCTCCTTTTGTTCTTCGCTTGAGTTCTCGGCTGAAACAAGAAGAAGAGAGCATTTTGGGCGTTTTTGGTGCACTCTCCCTAGCAAGAGTGGTGATTGCTTCAAGAGCTTGGGGTATACTAACTTGAGAGGTCCTTCCTTGGAGCTTTTGGCCGATTTTGAGCATCCAACATCCCATTTTCTATCGATTTTGGCTGCTTGAAAAGGTAGTTTGGCAGCCCTTTGTGGTTGTCATATTATGTTGTTTCTTATGCTTACATAGCTTGCTTATTCATATAATATGATCCTTTTTATTTTGGGTTTGTTTTATACATATATTTGTCACCTAAAGAACATGATTTTTCAGTTCTATAATCATGTTTCAAACTTATATCCGCTACGTGTTTCAAAAAGTTTAAGAGGTTAAACTTTGATTTTATGTTATAACGAACCCGACAAGTGATACAGAGTCAGGCATAATAGTGTAATTGTCATTGTATGGTGGAGGACATGAATTGTACCCAATCCCTGACATGTCATTTGGATCCTTTTATGAATCCAGCATTTCTTGCAGCTTGACTGAAGACATTTGAAACTTTCTAAGTTTCACTTCAGTCATAGATTGTCGAGCTTTAGCTTGAGCTAACTTTTCAATAAGTAGCTCATTTTCAGCTGCAAGATTGTATTTCTCACCATTCAATTTTTCTATGTCAGAATTAAGAGATTTGATTTTGATTTCAAAACTTTTTAGTTCTCTCTTCATCATTTCTGACTTCAACTTTTCTTCTTTGACTTTATCTGCTAGTTTATGATTACGTTCTCTATACTCTTGTAATTCATTTATGCATTTCTCACTACAAAGGTTAGTTTTTAGCTCAGTAGGCATTGCAGATGGTCCATAATTGATATGAGCCATGAGAGCATGATTCTGGAATTGAGGCTTGACTTCCTCAGCATACACACTCCAGTCACATATCCCATCTTGTTTGATCACAAGGGCACTAGCAGAAGGCTGACTGCTTGCATGGGCTTGATTCATCAGCTGTGGTTGATTCTGATATGTTTGTTGATGATGAGAATGATCGTTCTACTATTTTTGATTGTTTGCATGATAGTTTGAATTAGGCTGTGAGGATGATTGACCAGGAGAGTTCCTTGAATGGTTGGTTCTTTTAGGAGCATTGCACTCTCTTGAGAAATGGCCAGTCATGCCACATTTGAAGCATTTTACCTTGGATTTGTCATATCCAAGCTTTGTGTTCTCATTCTGGCTCAATTTTCTTCCTTTTCTGAAGAATTTCTTTGCTCTCATGGCAATCATTTCCATTTGCCACTGTAGATCCATCTCCTCAACATCATCAGGATCTAATTCTTCTAAATCTTCTTGTATTAAATGGGCAGAAGTGAGTCTTCCCCCAAGATATGCTTCAGAACTTGCAACAAAGGCATTTTAGGTTGCCTTTTGCTCTTCTGATTTTAAGTCTTCTAGAGAGATTGTAGGTGCAGTGGAGACTTTTGGTGCTTGTGCTGAAGTTGAATGGTGATTGAATGATGGAGATGCAATGAACCCAGTATTGTTCATTTGATCTCTTGATGAGATGAAGTCATCTTCCTCTGTGATGAAAGCATTTTCAGCACAATGTGATTCTGAAGGGAATTTGTAGGCTTCAATCACTCTTGGCCCACTCAGATATCTGCTTCATTCATCAAGTTCCAAAGCTTCAATCTTGGCTATCATAATATCTAGAGTGGTACTCTCAAGATCAAGAGTATTTTTCAACATTGTGACATTTTGCTTCCAGCTTTCGGGCAGACTGTGAAGCATTTTCTTGTTGAGTTCTTTAATGTTATATGAAACACCCATAATTTCCAAGTCATTGACCAACTGTACAAATCTGTGCAGTTTTTTTGATATGGATTCTCCTTTGGTGTGATGGAAGGTTTCATACTGATTGACCAGCTTGTCTTTGTTAATTTCAGCAACTTCACTGCTACGTTCAAACATAATTTTGAGAGCATCCCAAACAGCTTTAGCAGTTCCATATTTTTCCAATCTTTTCAGCACATCCATTTTGAGTGCTTGAGTCAAAATAGAGTATGTTTTAAGATCAATTTTGATTTTCTTATAGTCATCTTCATCCAGAGTTAAGTCTTCAATTGAGATTCTAGCAGTCTTGTACAGTGCAGCTTGAGCTATTGATAAAGTAACAGGAAAATGTGGACCCTTACATATTGAGATCCAAAAGTCAAGATCTACACCTGTGATATAATTTCTAAACTGTATTCTCCATTGTTTAAACTCAGATTTGTGTTTAAGCATTGGAGGTTTAGGTGTATGACCTAATTCAGAGTAACTGTTAGAATCCATGTTGATTTGTGTAAATATAGATTTAGTTGATTTTAAGATTGATTAAGTTGGATGAGCCCGACTTGTTCAAGCAGTTCTGTTGAGGTTCAGAATGAGTTTTCTTGCTGTTTGAGAGGAGTATTCTTGTTGTTTGGTAAGTAGAGATGGTGATATCCACTACTAGCAACTTGATTATCAGATCAATCGAGTTCTATTCAGTCTGTGCGCAGATCTGAAAGAGAAACGAGAGCCAAAGCTCTGATACCAATTGACTGGGTTTCAGTAAGTGTGATATTCTTACTGAGAATCGAATATGATAATGAAGTCAACGATTGAGTGGCGGAAACAAACAATCGAAGAACAATCAAGCAAGAAAATTACTCATAAATTCTGTTTGTATTGATATGAATGTCAACCGTCAACTCAGTACGAGGTTAACTATTCTATTTATATACAAGACAAGATGCCTTTACAAAATGACTAAACTACCCCTGACCTATTACATCAGAAACTTGTCTAAGTCTTGATCCACATCTCTACTTGTTCATCCGCATTGACAAATGCGGATGAGATAATCTTGATCAGCATTTCCACTTGATCATCAGCATTAGTAAGTTGGTCATCCGCATTGGTTAATGCGGATGAACAAATACCTGTGCGTATTTGGTTGGTCATCCGCGTTTGTCAATGCGGATGATCAAAGTCTTGTCCGCATCTTCTTTTGTTCTTCTGCATTAGTCAATGCGGAAGAGTAACTCGTTGAGCATAAGTATTGTGTCATCCGGATTAGTTAATGCGGAAGAGTAAACACTTGTCCGCATCAGATTTTTTTCTTCCGCATTGACTAATGTGGAATATAATACTTGTTATTTTTCTTACATATCTTCATCCATATTGCATCTTGGACTTGTGGGATTCCAGCTGAACAATCATCAATTCACCCATTGAGTTGGCATGTACGATCCTTTCAGGGTGCAACAACAACAATACTATATGGATAGTTTGTTCATGAGATATTATTTATTTTATTTTTTAAGTTGGTTAAATAATAACAAATAAAAGTGTGTTATTGTTATAAAATTAAAAGAGGTTTTAATTTTATAAAGTTGAGGGTTAAGAGAGTAATTTTATATAAAACCAAATTGGGGGAAAACCCATTTGGTAAACACATTTCGGCCGCCCAAAAGGGGCCATAGGGACCAGCTTTTGTCTTGGTCTTTGAGTGTGTTTTCTCCTCTCTTACACTCCATCATAATACACACTTTTCTTTCTAGCATCACAAGCAAAAGAACCTCCAAAACCAAGGCTGCATTTCAGGTTTTAGAAGCTGAAAAGGGGGCTGATTTTCATTTTTAGAAGCTTGAAAAGGAGCCGGCTAATTTCGGTTTTGGAGGAGCAGAAGAAGGGATATCTTTGGTGTTGCATCCTAACAAGCAAGGTGTTTGAAGAGCTTGTGGGTATCACTTCTTGAGGCCTCCTCCTTTGCAGTGTAGATACATTTAAGAACATCATCATCTATCTCTTTTTCATCCGCAACGTTTGCACAAGAAAGGTTGTTTCTATTTACCCCCTATGGTTGGTTTTGTGTTGGTTGATAGCATATTATTTCACATACATTGATCCTTATTCTTGGGTTTTGTTTGTAGTTTAATAGGGCAAATATTTAAGATTATAAACCATATATTAAACTCATTTTTCCGCTGCATTTTTATAGTTTAAATGGTTAAACTAAGTGTTTTACATGTGACAAAACCCATCAATGGCATCTAGAGCCGGTTATGTGGAATGTGTGCTTCAAAAGGCCTTGAAAAGTTAGTTTTCATGGACCTTTTCAACCCATTAGGGCTGTTTTGTTGTGGGTGTTTGAATCCCATATGATATTTTAAAGTCGATCCCATACCCTAGAAGTTCCAAAGGGTTGCAATTGTCAAAACGTTGACTAGCTTGTTAATTTAAATAATGGGATAAAGGTCACCTAACCACTATTTAAATAATGGATTCTAGATTTTAAATTGTGTAAGATAATTAAAAAGGTTTTAATTATTAAATTATGAACAATATCGAAATTACTAAAATTGAACTTTGTTATATTTTGTAGATGGCCACCAACAATAATGATAACAATGAAATCCCGACCGCTCACTCAATATCACTAAGAACCATTCTCCAAAAGGAGCGTCTAAACCATAATAACTTTATTGATTGGTTTCGAAACTTGAGAATTGTTCTCAAGCATGAGAAACGATCATACATATTAGACGATCCAATTCCCGATCAACCTAGTGAGGATGATGAGGAGGCCTATAATAATTGGGTGAAATACACTGAGGACTCAGTCCAAGTGTCTTGCCTTATGTTGGCAAGTATGACTCCAGATCTCCAAAAGGAGTATGAATATCATGTAGCGTACAACATGATAACCCAGTTGAAGGAAACGTTCCAACAACAAGCACGGGTTGAGCACTTCGAAACGGTTCAAGCACTCCATGCGTGTCGTATGGACGACACCCAATCTGTTTCATCTTATGTACTTAAGATGAAAAGCCACATTGACCGCCTCGAAAGGTTGAATTGTCCCGTCTCGAAAGAGTTGGCTACGGATTTGATCCTCAACTCTTTATCATAAAGGTTTGGAAATTTTTTCATGAATTATAACTAGAACGGACAGGACAAGAACATAAGTGAGCTTCACTATATGCTCAAAACTACTGAGGCGGCCATGGGTATAAGGGTTTTACCCGTTCTCACCATCAATGAAGGTGGGAACAAGAAGAGGCCTCACCCCGCACCCAAGCAAATGTTGCCAAGGGTAAAGGGCACATTAGGGGAAAGGGAAAGGGAGTGGTAAGAGCGCCACCACCAAAACTAGCGGAGAAGAAGCAAAAGGTTGCTTCAAATGACCCATGCTTTAAGTGTGGGGAGATTGGACATTGGGCAAAAAATTGCCCAGTCCATCTCAAAGAGTTGCAAGCAAAGAGGGATGCCGGGAAAACCTCAGGTACAATTTTCATGATCCATATCAGAGTATCCTGTACCCTGGTTATCGTTGGTAAGACCATCGCTTGTCCTTGGTGCTCTACCTCTGCCTCTGCGTCTGCCCCTCGGGGCTTCACTTCTGCCACTGTTGCTGCGGGTAACTCTTTGAGGCGTCATGTTCTAATCATAAAGGTAGGAAACACATAAGTTTTAACCATTGCAAGGCACATTATCCATGTCACATTAAGGTCTAACATTCCGGGTTAATACCATACTTATGGTCGTCACACATCGCATACAAATCGTGTAATCCTCACACCATGTATAGGTAATGTCCAAACAGTAGTCCATCATAATAATGGCATATCCATGCTTGTAATCAAGTTTAGTCTAGTGGAGGTTGCCTATTTCCTCTTCTCTCGAGGTCTCAGACATAACCTCTTCGGGGTAAATCCCAATGTCTAAGGTCAAGCGCAATAGCATGATCTATGAAGATCTCTTCGGTTAATACAGGGATTGATAAAACAACTCGGTGCGCAGAGGGAACGGAAGATCCAATAGAAGCATCCCATAAAGAGTGAGCACAAGGGCTCCCTCACAAGGTGAAAAGATAACAAAACAGATAGATAAACAAATCAAGTAATGAGGAACACGTCTGAGATATAAAATGCACACAACCCTGGCATGCAAGTCTACATAAAGGTTCCTAGGTTATAGTCCAAGTCAAGTGCATTGCCTAATTCTCTATAACCATGGCTCTCGTACCAGTCTGCACACCCCCGCTAAGAGCGGAAACACGGGGATGTAACCAGACGGGAATCGTCATAACACATGTTAAGCGATAGAGATGCAATATAATAAATGATAACAGGCATGTCATGATGATACCCGACAACAAGGGGACTTGTGTCGTGTTTAGTCAATGTCCCGACAACAGAGCCATAAGCATACGCAACCAAATGATCACACAATACGGATATCAACATTGTAATGTATTTTTCCCACAACCCGGGAAGAAGTAACAAAAGAGTAATGTTGATTAAAACACACTATATCAAATGTTTTCAAAATGACAAGTTAGCCACAAAATGCATCCTAGGGTCTCCACTAAGGCAACACACCTAGATCTTCAGCTAGCATGATCACCTAAAAAGATATGCTCAAAAGGTCAATAAAATTGTTGGTGAGCTCGTAGATTTAAAAGTAAATAAGTAATTGATGCTGTGTATATGTTGTTCCAGAATACCATGCATACAGTTATACGTAAGCAAAATCACATGACATGAGCTTTACAACCAAACGTAATGACGTACACAAAGACTCTTGTCGGAATATATTCACCCAAGGCCCGTTCCCGGCATCTGTTGGTACAAACTAGTATACCAACACGAGGGTGGGGGTGTCAACCCAAGTAGTACTACCAATACCTATCCATCGGTTCCACACTGGAATTAAATGGTTGTAAGAAAGAACCACACAGCACACCCAAGCATGTATTAGATAAGTACCCACAAAACAGTAGCACGTTGATTCAAAGAATGAAAATTGTATGTATGTTTACGACATGAAAATGGGTGAGCATACTTTTCCCCCATGTTTGTATATGTTTGTAAAGTAGTATAAGCATAAAAGGGGCCACGAAACTCACATGTTAAGTGGTAAGTATGAATGATCAAAGTTCCCAACAGTTGTATGCAATGAATAGTCAAACACCTATTGACAGTTATTGTTAAGCATTAATGATATGTATAAAGAAAATAGTAATGTTTGGTTGGTTCGGGTTGTATCGGGTCGGTCGCGGGTAACACACACAAGCAGACACACGTATTAGATCTTATGTAGATCCAAGTACTAGGAGTAGTCGTCATTGACAATGACATTTGTATAAAAATCCTATTGTTATAAGAGAAAGTACTTGTTGAATATTTGTAGTCCCAAAAAGGGTTGTTGAAAATTTGTAAAACGTTAGGTTGATTTTAGATTGAAATAGTATGTGTGTGTTGATAGCGTTGACTTTAATCTTTGTGGTCAAGCAATGACACTTTTACTAATGTTACCTATCATCACCGGACGTTCAAGAAGGGACTTCACACACATAGCATCATCAGTCACACAACAGGGCCAGACGCTCGACTCAACACTCCATTCACACAAATCAACATTCAATCCTATGAATCAGCTTCATTCGCACGATTGAACCTTCATTCGTACGACTGGCATTCAGTCATACCACACAACACTCAATCACACAACTTAACCTCCATTCGCACGAATCAACCTTCATTCGTACGAATAAGCTTCATTCATATGACTGAACCTTCATTCGTACGATTGGCCTTTAGTCGTGCGATACACACACAGTCGCATACATTCATTCAGTCGTAGGACTCAATCGGACACCATATTCATCCTGTCACACCCTCAAAATCCACTTGCGGAGTTTTACCGCGAGGCGTGTGAAAAAACCAGGATCACAGTCAATAGTTACTCAGAACGACTCTAAATGCCATAATTTAAACAAAATCAACCAAAACACAACTTTAAACAATGCGGAAGCGTTTTTGAAAACAACCCAAGTCAATAAAGTATAACTATGGCAAAACAAGTGCAATCCAAAGAGTAAACTATAATTGTTAAAATGTCAACTTGTCTTGAAGCATAGTGTCTTAAAATGCAGTGAACCATGCAGTGCTCCTATGGCAAGCAAGTTAAGAACCTGAGAAAAGCATACTAAAATGTCAACACATAGGTTGGTGAGTTCAAGAGTTTGAGTTCAATAAACATGTAAACAGTTGCGATAAATATAAGCAGTGTATGGTAATAGATAGCTAGTCTATTATCAGTAAATATTAATACATAGTGATTTTGCAATTGAAGCTGACTGTGATAGTTGTTGCCTCCTGTCACGACTTACCATGTCATGACAATGTTCAATAGGACAAATTGCACCCGGTTGACCTCGAGTCACACAGGTGGGGCTCGTCAGACCCAGTAGTACAACCAACTTTCCCCGCTATTAGATATTAACAATTCAAAAGTGTGAGGACTTTTCTCATGGTAAACAGCACTATATTAATATTATACACAACTTAAATAATAAAAGCGTTTGTATAAATACCAGTATGCTATCTCCCCCAAAGGAGATTAATAAAGAGTGGAGCATGAACTCACCTGATGTATGCAAAGGTACTTAGGGTTTATTTTGAGAAACGAGAGGATAGCCAACCTTCACAGGTTACCTAGATCATGTGAGTACATAAGTACGTGTAAATAAAAGACATGTGAAACCCTAATCATACCAAAACCAAAGACTCAAGCTTCCAGACAAATAGACACGTTTGACCTAGTTGACCCGTTTGACCCGTTGGTGACATTATGAGTTATAATTCAAATAAAGCCAATGAGCACATACAACATACATGATTAACATTCAAATAGTATCATACATATGCTATATCAACCAGGTGTATCACTTAGATCATCATACAATCAAGTACTATACAAGTCATGCGAATCTAGAACATTAACATAACCATTAGTTATAATACAGCTAACATGTCACACAAGGTTCAACCATTCATCACATGCCATGTGAAGCCACTCACGACTTCACATCCTAAATCCTGCCAATCCTACTAAGTAGGGGCCTCAGATCCGCACGCGTGTATAATGATCATAACCTTATTCTTTAAGCATATGCATTGCATTCACAACATCACAACAATCAATTACCAGACCCAAGCATGATGTCCTACTACTACACAACATCCAAACCATACATGATCACCAAAGCCCAAATATCATACATGATTATCCAAGCATGCCATACAACTAATTTAACACGTTCTATCACACTAGAATTTATCCTTGAACATACTAGCAGGCTCCTAACATCCCAGACATGGTCATAACATCATACTTCAACGTTTACACAAATAAAGTTTCCCTTTTGGGAAAAAAAATATCCAAAATCTATCAAACATCCAAAGCATACATGAATTCATCAATAATATACCAATTCAAGCTCATACTAACATCTAGACATGATCAACAACACTTAAACACCCCAATCTAACAATCTTCATAAATAAAAGTTTCTACTTTTGGAAAGCTATGATCAACATCATCAAATTAAAGATTTCTAGCATTCATAACAACAATCTAGCATCTAATCATCATCATGAACTCATCCATAACATCAATCCATCACTAGATCACTACTACATGCCAAATAAAGTTACTATTCTTAGTAACCTATGAACAATGCATCAAAATCCCAACTTTCTTGCATAATCAATGTAATCTAACATTCATACAACCTATTAATCATCAAACTTCATCAAACAATCATCAATCATGCATAATACAACAATTTCGAATTAGGGTTTGCTTCATAACCAAAGTTCATGATCAATCCACTAAAAACATAGAATTCTTGCATAATCGACGTTAACTAACATGTATACACTCTAACTAACATGTTAACATCATCAAACAACATCCAATTCGACCTAATAAGGATCAATTTCGAATCTAAGGTTCGGCCATAATGAAGAACATCACAAAACATGAAAAATCTAACCTTTAAACTTGTAATTGCTTGAAATCGATGCTTCCTAAGTGTTATATGTCTTGTAATCGAACCAAAATCACACGAAAATGCTTGTTCTTGGCTGATTTTCGAAGATGGGAGGGGTTCGATGGGTGATCGCGGCCAAAAGGTTGCATTAGGGTTTGAGGTTTTGTTTTAATTAATTTCAATTTACCTAATTACCCTTTTAACCCTTATAATTTGTATTTTATAAAAAACTAAGCTTTAAACTCTTTGTAAAGTGTTTTTAACTTCATAACATAAAGATATAAACTTATAAAATTCATTATATATCTTATCTTTATAAAAACACAAGACATACGAATAAATAGACACGTTTCCGCGTTACGCGATAAATTCTTTAATTAACCGTTTATAAATGTGTAAACACATAAACATAAACCAATACACACATAATCACTAGATTCACAACAAATTAACATTATTCATTATTATTAGGCCACCAACGTTCAACGACAACTAGTGTGTGCTCACGACACGTGTATACAAGACTTAACGGAACTAACGGAGCTTGGTAACGGAAATTTACCGGATGTCACATTATCCCCATGTTGAAAGAATTTTCGTCCCGAAAATTGCGTTACATGGTGTGAGTGTTCCATCACTGGTTTCCATCACTGGTCTGCTGCATTGGCACACAGAAATCGAAATCGTGTGAGTTTTGGATGAGTTGTCACATCATCCCCATGTTGAAAGAAATTTCGTCCCGAAATTTAAATCAATACCTTCGTCTGCTGGCATCGTCCTTCGAATAGTTGAGGGTACTTAAGCTTCATTTGATCTTCCCGTTCCCATGTGAATTCCGGTCCACGTCGCGAATTCCAACGGATTTTAACAATAGGTATCTTGCTTTGCTTAAGTGTTTTCACCTCACCGTCCATCACCTCAACTGGTTCTTCAACAAAACGCAATTGTTCATCCACCTGAATTTCTTCTAGTGGTACGACCGTCGTTTCATCAGTTATGCACTTCTTCATGCTTAACACGTGAAATACATCATGAATTCCACTTAGCGAATCAGGTAGGGCTAATCGATAGGCTACTGGACCTATTCTTCCACTATCTCAAATGGTCCAACGTACCTCGGATTTAGTTTCCCTCGTTTACCAAACCGAACTACGCCTTTCCATGGTGAGACTTTCAACAAAACCTTGTCACCAACCTGAAACTCTAAAGGTTTCCGTCTCTTGTCAGCATAACTCTTTTGCCTGTCTCGCGCTGCAGCCATACGGTTCCGTATCTGTATAATTTTCTCAGTCGTCTCATGAGTTAACTCGGGACCTGTTATCTGACTATCACCAATTTCTTCCCAACAAACCGGTGATCGACATTTTCTCCCGTACAACGCCTCGAAAGGTGCTGCCTGTATACTAGTGTGATAACTATTGTTATAAGAAAACTCCACCAATGGCAGGTGAATTTCCCAGTTATTCCCGAAGTCAATCACACAAGCACGTAGCATATCCTCCAACGTCTGTATAGTACTCTCACTCTGACCATCAGTCTGTGGATGATATGCAGTACTCATATCCAAACGTGTACCCAAAGATTTCTGCAATGATTGCCAAAAATGTGACGTGAAACGAGCGTCACGGTCGGAGATAATTGAGATCGGTACCCCATGTCTCGAAACGATCTCCTTGAGGTACAGGCGAGTTAACTTCTCCATCTTGTCGGTGTCCTTTATTGCAAGGAAATGAGCTGACTTGTCAATCGATCCACAATAATCCATATCGTGTCACAACCAGTACTAGTCCGGGGTAGCTTAGTAATAAAAACCATGGAGATTTTTTCCCATTTCCACATTGGAATCTCGGGTTGTTGTAATAGTCCGGATGGTTTTTGATATTCCACCTTCCCTTCGAGCAGGTCAAACACTTGCTCACATACGTAGCCACATCCGCTTTCATGTTAGGCCACCAATAATGAGCCTTTAGGTCATGATACATCTTGTCGGATCCAGGATGTATAGAATACTTAGATTTGTTTGCCTCGCTCATAACTAAATCTCTCAGATTTCCATGAACAGGCACCCAAAGTCTATCCATGAAATACCGAATTCCATCCTCTTTCATCACTAGCTGCTTATCCATTCCCCTTAACAATTCAGAACCAATATTTTCCACTTTTAAAGCTTCTATTTGTGCCCCTTAACTTGTTCGGGCAGTTGGGTACTGATAGTAAGCTGTAAAGCTCGCACCCGTCGGGGTTTAGCTGTTTCCTTCCTGCTTAAAGCATCGGCAACTACGTTCGCCTTTCCCGGATGATACTTAATTGCGGAATCATAATCATTTAGTAGTTCCACCCAACGTCGCTGCCTCATATTCAACTCTTTTTGCTCAAAGAATGTTGCAGACTCTTGTGATCGGTGTAGATAGTGCACTTGGTACCGTACAAATAATGTCTCCAAATCTTTAAGGCAAAAACTAATGCACCCAATTCTAAGTCATGGGTAGTATAGTTCTTCTTGTGAACCTTTAGTTGTGTCGAAGCGTAGGCTATCACCTTGTCTCGTTGCATCAAGACACAACCCAATCCTTGAATGGATGCATCGCAATACACCACAAAGTCATCTGTTCCCTCGGGTAATGCTAATATTTGGGCAGTACAGAGTTTTTGTTTTAATAATTGGAAAGCTGATTCTTGACTCTCAGCTCATTGTATGTCGTTCCTTTGTGAGTCAAGGCTGTGAGAGGTTGTGCGATCTTAGAAAATCCTTCTATGAATCGGCGGTAATATCCTGCTAATCCTAGAAATTGTCTTATCTCGCTTGGTGTTTTGGGTGTAGTCCAATTCTTTATCGCCTCAATTTTGGCAGGATCAACGTGTATTCCTTTCTCATTAACAATATGACCTAGGAATTGTACCTCTCTTATCCAAAAATCACACTTTGAGAATTTAGCATACAGTTGCTCATTTTTCAACAGTTCCAAGATCATTCGTAAGTGCTCTTCATGCTCCTCCTTGGTCCTAGAGTATATCAGTATATCATCGATGAACACAATGACAAACTGATCAAGATAAGGTTTGCACACACGGTTCATGAGGTCCATGAACACAGCAGGTGCATTAGTCAACTCAAAAGGCATGACCAAGAACTCATAATGACCATAACGAGTACGAAATGCAGTCTTGGGAATGTCTTCTTCTCGAACTCTGAGTTGATGATAACCAGATTTCAAGTCAATCTTCGAGTAATAGCTTGATCCTTGAAGCTGATCGAACAAGTCGTCGATACGAGGTAACAGGTATCGGTTCTTGACTGTTACTTTGTTTAACTCTCGATAATCGATGCACATCCGGAATGTACCATCCTTCTTCTTAACAAAGAGTACAGGAGCTCCCCAAGGTGATGTACTAGGTCGAATAAAGCCTTTATCTAGAAGCTCCTGAAGTTATGACGACAACTCCTGTAGTTCGTTTGGTGCTAATCGATAAGGTGCCCTAGCAATCGGAGCTGCGCTGGGAGTCAACTCAATCTGGAATTCCACCTGACGGTGCGGTGGTAATCCAGGAAGATCTTCTGGGAACACCTCCGGAAAGTCGCGTACTACGGGAATATCCTCCATTCTCTTTTCTTCATTTTGCTTATCGGTTACAAGTGCTAGAATAGCCACGCGACCCTTCCGTAACAACTTTTGAGCTTTCATATACGAGATGATGCCTATCACAGCACCACTCCTATCACCTTGACGGTAAGAATTTGATCACCAACCGGGATCCGTATAATCTTCTCGTGACATATGACTTCCGCTTGCTTGCTAGAGAGCCAATCCATGCCTATCACAACATCAAAACTCCCCAGCGTAACAGGCATGAGATCTATAGCGAAAGTATGACCAGCAAGTTCTATCCTACAGTCTTTAAGGATATGCGTTACATGGATTTGTTTACCGTAGGCTAATTCCACAGTGTACTTAGATTCTAAAGCAGAGGGTATATCACTTAAAAGACTACAGAATTTTAAGGACACAAAACTCCTATCGGCTCCAGTATCAAATAGTACCGTAGCAAAACAACCATTAACAGGGAATCTACCGGTAACAGTTGTGGGATCATTTAGAGCCTCACCTGAGCCAATGACAAGGCTCTCCCTTTGGCTCCATCTCTATTGCCGCCATTTCCAGTGCCATTTCCACCATTGTTGTTATTATTGCCATTGTTGTTGTTGTTCCCATGATTGTTGGTGTTGTTGTTGTTGTTGTTGCCATTTCCGTTCCTTCTTAGTTGTGGGCAGTTTCGCTTGTAATGCCCTTCTTTCCCACACTCAAAACAACCCTTGGGAGTTTCTTGAGTTTGTTGTGGCCTCTTCATTAGTTCACCACGGCAATCCTTCGCAGCGTGTCCAATCTTTCCACAACGTTGACACTTGAAGCTATCACACCGTCCCACATGGTGGTAGTTACACCGTGGGCATTTGGGATGTCTGCCGCCATATCCGTTGGGTCCTTGGTTATTTGGGGCAGTTTGGTTGAAATTGCGGTTATTATCGAACCGTCGCTGCTGCTGCTGAACTGGCTGTTGCTGCTGTTGGGATTGTTGTTGACCGCCAGACGATGATGATGATGATTTGTTATTGCTGTTGCTGGGAGCATCCCACTTCCTTTTGTTGTCGGGCACGCTCACCACAGCGCCCCGTTTGGGTAACCGCCCTTGCTCTACCGCCTGATCAGTAAGTTATGGGCAATTTGAATGGCCTGCTGAATCGTAGTCGGGTTAGAAGCTGTTACCATACTTTGGATTTCAGGCACCAATCCTCGTATGTAGTGCTCGATTCTCTTATGTGTCTCATTAACCATTCCTGGACACAATGTAGCCAGCTCATGAGTACGGGTCGTGTAAGCCTCAATTTCTGAACCCTTCATCTGAAGCTGCCAGAATTCCATCTCCAACTTTTGCACCTCATTTCGAGGACATTACTCCTCGATCATCATATCCTTGAACTCATTCCAGGGGAGTCCATTTGCCATTGCTTGTCCAAGCATCTGGACTTGCGCGTTCCACCAAGACAGGGCAGCACCCTCCAAAGTCCCGGTGGCATACTTTACTTGATCCGCCGGTGGACAGTTACATTTGGAGAAAACGGACTCAGTCTTCTCAAACCAGCGTACAAGCCCTACAGCACCCTCTGTACCGCTGTAGTGTGTGGTTTACATTCCATGAAGGACTTGTATGTACACACTGGTGGTCCTGTTTTAACACAACACACATTAATCAAACATCCCCTACCGTTATAAAGGATATCAAATTGTTTTTTTTTTTCTGTCATTGCTTACGTGCGGGCTAACCCGCGTGGGTAGCAGCCACTGCTGCCAGAACATGCTCATTAATTAGAGCAGCCAATTCCGCAGGAGTCATGTTAATAGCACCACCACCCTGTTCTCCGGTGCCACGTCCACGTCCGCGTCCACGACTACGTCCACGTCCATGTCCACGAGCGTCCATTCTTTTCACTTTATATTCACAATACAATAATGAGTAACATCATACACATTTAACTCATTGAAGCGTAGTAAACAGTAAATGAAAGAAATAACGTATCATCACAACCACAACATTCATAACAACAATAATAACCAAAGTAAATAAATTGTAATAAGTCACAATGTATTTAGCAATGTCAAAATTGAAGTTTTGTCGTTCGTGTGGGGAAACAACCCTTCCCACATAGGTTTCAAAAGAAAACACTACGTAGTCTAAGTCATACAAGAAGTCAATCGACAATGTCTGACCCATCACTATCATCCTCCATCTCCTCCGGTTCCTCTTCCTCGGGTCCCTCCTCGGGATCCTCCTCATCCTCAGAGTCTGCGACAGGAGCAGGAGCTATAGCAATCTGGAGTGCTGCTAGTTGAGCTAGAATGGCAATCCTATTATCGGCTATGGCGTCCCGCTGTTCACGAGCAGTCACGCGTCCTTGGAGTGCCATAACACGATCTTGAATATGGTGACAACCGTTCAGCGTCTTCCCGTGTTCTTCGTTGAGTTCGTCCAATTGATGTCTCAGGTTGTACACCTCTTGCTGTAGTGTACAGACATCACCTGTGAGTCGTCTCACACGATGTTGTTCAGTATCCAGTGCAGCCATTAGTGCAGCAATCAGTTGCTCGTTGGACTGCGCCGTTCGTGGGAGTGAAAGCATGGGTTGATTGGCATTGTTCCTAGTCCTTGGCTTTAGGACAGGTACGCGCTCCCTAAACATGATGTGGTCAACAAACCTAGGATGAGAACGCCAGTCTCGCGGAGGGTCACGCTTCATCAATGCGAATGGTTGATCCCAGTCAATCTCCTCTCGGGGATAAGCCAGTCGGGGCCAATCGAATCCATCATCAGGTACAGGTGCGGGAGGTGGGGATTCAGATCGTGTAGGTGATTCGGGTCGTTTACGCGGAGCTCTTGAAGACGATGCCATGCTGCAGAGAGTGTGATGTGTATGCCAATGAGTATACAGTAAATGGGAGTAAGGCACAGGTAACTAATTAACTGTGTGCGGTTATAGTCTAGTGTGTATGCAACCTAGTTCCCTGTAACCAATGGCTCTGATACCAATCTGTCACACCCTCAAAATCCACTTGCGGAGTTTTACCGCGAGGCGTGTGAACAAACCAGGATCATAGTCAATAGTTACTCAGAACGACTCTAAATGCCATAATTTAAACAAAATCAACCAAAACACAACTTTAAACAATGCGGAAGTGTTTTTGAAAACAACCCAAGTCAATAAAGTATAACTTATGGCAAAACAAGTGCCAATCCAAAGAGTAAACTATAATTGTTAAAATGTCAACTTGTCTTGAAGCATAGTGTCATAAAATGCAGTGAACCGTGCAGTGCTACTATGGCAAGCAAGTTAAGGACCTGAGAAAAGGATACTAAAATTTCAACACATAGGTTGGTGAGTTCAAGAGTTTGAGTTCAATAAACATGTAAACAGTTGCGATAAATATAAGCAGTGTATGGTAATAGATAGCTAGTCTATTATCAGTAAATATTAATACATAGTGATTTTGCAACTGAAGCTGACTGTGATAGTTGTTGCCTCCTGTCACGACTTACCATGTCGTGACAATGTTCAATAGGACAAATTGCACCCGGTTGACCTCGAGTCACACAGGTGGGGCTCGTCAGACCCAGTAGTATACCCAAGTTTCCCCGCTATTAGATATTAACAATTCAAAAGTGTGAGGACTTTTCTCATGGTAAACAGCACTATATTAATATTATACACAACTTAAATAATAAAAGCGTTCGTATAAATACCAGTATGCTATCTCCCCCAAAAGAGATTAAATAAAGAGTGGGGCATGAACTCACCTGATGTATGCAAAGGTACTTAGGGTTTATTTTGAGAAACGAGAGGATAGCCAACCTTCACAGGTTACCTAGATCATGTGAGTACATAAGTACGTGTAAATAAAAGACATGTGAAACCCTAATCATACCAAAACCAGACTCAAGTTTCCAGACAAATAGACACGTTTGACCTAGTTGACCCGTTTGACCCGTTGGTGACATTATGAGTTATAATTCAAATAAAGCCAATGAGCACATACAACATACATGATTAACATTCAAATAGTATCATACATATGCTATATCAACCATGTGTATCACTTAGATCATCATACAATCAAGTACTATACAAGTCATGCGAATCTAGAACATTAACATAACCATTAGTTATAATACAACTAACATGTGACACAAGGTCAACCATTCATCACATGCCATGTGAAGCCACTCACGACTTCACATCCTAAACCCTGCCAATCCGACTAAGTAGGGGCCTCAGATCCGCACGCGTGTATAATGATCATAACCATATTCTTTAAGCATATGCATTGCATTCACACATCACAACAATCAATTACCAGACCCAAGCATGATGTCCTACTACTACACAACATCCAAACCATACATGATCACCAAAGTCCAAATATCACACATGATTATCCAAGCATGCCATACAACTAATTTAACACGTTCTATCACACTAGAATTATCCTTGAAGATACTAGCAGACTCCTAACATCCAGACATGGTCATAACATCATACTTCAACGTTTACACAAATAAAGTTCCCCTTTTGGAAAAAAAAATATCCAAAATCTATCAAACATCCAAAGCATACATGAATCATCAATAATATACCAATTCAAGCTCATACTAACATCTAGACATGATCAACAACACTTAAACACCCCAATCTAACAATCTTCATAAACAAAAGTTTCTACTTTTGGCAAGCTATGATCAACATCATCAAATTAAAGATTTCTAGCATTCATAACAACAATCTAGCATCTAATCATCATCATGAAATCATCCATAACATCATCCATCACTAGATCACTACTACATGCCAAATAAAGTTACTATTCTTAGTAACCTATGAACAATGCATCAAAATCCCAACTTTCTTGCATAATCAATGTATTCTAACATTCATACAACCTATTAATCATCAACCTTCATCAAAAAATCATCCATCATGCATAATCACAACAATTTCGAATTAGGGTTGCTTCATAACCAAAGTTCATGATCAATCCACTAAAAACATAGAATTCTTGCATAATCGACGTTAACTAACATGTATACACTCTAACTAACATGTTAACATCATCACAACATCCAATTCGACCTAATAAGGATCAATTTCGAATCTAAGGTTCGGCCATAATGAAGAACATCACAAAACATGAAAAATCTAACCTTTAAACTTGTAATTGCTTGAAATTGATGCTTCCTAAGTGTTATGTCTTGTAATCGAACCAAAATCACACGAAAATGCTTGTTCTTGGCTGATTTTCGAAGATGGAGGGGTTGATGGGTGATCGCGGTCGAAGGTTGCATTAGGGTTTGTGGTTTTGTTTTAATTAATTTTAATTTACCTAATTACCCTTTAACCCTTGTAATTTGTATTTTATAAAAACTAAGCTTTAAACTCTTTGTAAAGTGTTTTTAACTTCATAACCTAAAGATATAAACTTATAAAATTCATTATATATCTTATCTTTATAAAAACACAAGACATACGAATAAATAGACACGTTTCCGCGTTACGCGATAAATTCTTTAATTAACCGTTTATAAATGTGTAAACACATAAACATAAACCAATACACACATAATCACTAGATTCACAACAAATTAACATTATTCATTATTATTAGGTCACCAAAGTTCAATGACAACTAGTGTGTGCTCACGACACGTGTATACAAGACTTAACGGAACTAACGGAGCTTGGTAACGGAAATTTACCGGATGTCACACATCCGCATTGACTCAATCGCACACAACATTCATCTGCATTGACTCAATCGCACACATTCATTCGATCGGACAACTCAGTCGCATGACATCCTAGTCGCACGACTCAGTCGCCCGAAAGACACAGTCACATGACTCAGTCGCACGACTCACCCAGTCGCACGGCTCAGTTGCATGACAGACCCAGTCACCTGAACTGCAGGTTCGCGACTGCTGAAGTGCAGAGTAGCCTTCTGCTGCCCCGAGCTTGGGTTCTACACAACAAGGGCTTCCAGAATCACACAATAAACACACATGAACAAGAAGCACATGCCAGAAAGTCATCACACACATCCACACAAGCTCTCGTGTTTCGGTTGACCCAAACACCCGAAACCCTAGAAATGGAAAATAGTAAAACAAGCAAGAAATGGACAATCAAGGTCGTCTACCTGCAAGGATGAAGTAGACTAGGTTGTAGATGGAGTCTAAATGATGGAAACCAGAACAAACGGGACGTTTTTGGTGCAAAAGTGAAGAAGATATGTGGTGAAGAAGAAATTGAAGAAGAAGAAGTGAAGAAGATGAAGAAAATGGCTGGGAATGGGGTTTTTATACCCATCCCATGTTTGTAAAATGGTACATTTAGTCCCTGCACTTAGCCCCCGAGTTCCCAAAGTTTGTTTCGGTTGAAAACAACTTTAAGCGTGTTTGTTATGTTAATGTTAAAAGTGTCTTTAATTGTAATTGATGACATAAAATGGTTTTATTAATGACAATGGTTATAAATAAACATGATATATTTGGTGATAATGGTGATGAAATTTATAAAAGGTTAGGCTTAGCACACGTTCACGAAGGAAGTACACGCAGAAGGGTAATAAAGCAAACATGATTTCTATAAGAGGAAGGACAATTAAGAAAGAATTGATGGTTAATTATGTTAATTGACGGACCGTAAGGTGACGGATGTCACACCTCCTGTCGCATGCCATTCAGTCGCATAGCCCTAGCCAATGCATAATGCAGTTCATCCCGAACCTAATGTGCACTTTTAGGCCTCCAAACCCTCTCAAACCTGTTCTAAGCTCAAATCAACCATCCAAGACCTTAGGAATACATACTACAACACCATTCAAGCACAACCAAACCAACCCCACACGAAACACACACAAACACATACATACGAGTTCAATACACAAATTTCAAAAACGGGTTTTACTATGTTTTCCAGCCCCAAATCCGTTGAAAACGTGTAAAAGAGGGGTCCTAGAACTCACACAACCAACCCCCTCGAGAAGAGCTTTAATCTAACCCGCTACACCTTAACTTTCACGCTCGAATCCATGAAAACCGAAGCTTGAAACCTCTTTTCTCCCTCTCGTCTCTCTTTGGCCGAATTTTGTAAGTGTAGGGGAGGGTGTGGGATGCCTTCCCCCTCTTATACTCCCACACATTCAAGTTTTTCCCATTTGGCAAGTTCGGGCCCTTGACTTTGGACTTTATTTCTTTTCTTTCTCTTTTCCTTCTTTTTTGGCTTCAAGTGAAATAATCGGGCATTACAAGTCCACCCCCCTTAAATAGGTTTCGTCCCTGAAACCTGTTATTCCTTAAACCGACATTAGTAATGTTGTCTCATATTTTCTTTAGTCTTCCACGTAGACTCGGATCCCTTCCTGTGCTTCCACTATATACGCACAAGAGGAACCACTTTATTCCTCAACCTCTTCACTTTTTGATCAATGATTGCCATTGGTTGTTCCACATAATTGAGCCGTTCATCTACCTCAATATCCTCTAGTGGAACAATCATATCTTCGTGTGCCAAACATTTTCTCAAATGAGATACATGGAACGTCGGATGAATTCCACTTAACTCATCTTGTAACTCCAGTCTATAGGCCACCTCTCCTACTCGAGCAATGATTCGGAAAGGCCCTATGTATCTTGGGATCAATCGGTCTACATCTTTTATCAGCATATGTCTTTTATCAGCATACGACTTATGTCTATCTTTGGCTGCCTTCATGAAGGCCTTGATCTTTTCACGCTTCTCAGTCGTAGCCTTGATCACCTCGACCCTTCCTAACTCTTTCGGACCAATATCACCCCAACAGACGGGTGTTCTGGATCTCCTACCGTATAGAATCTCATAAGGAGGCATACCAATACTGGCATGATAATTTTTGTTATATGAGAACTCAGTAACGGTAAGTAGTCTTCCCAACTTCCTTCAAAATCGATAACACATGCCAAAGCATATACTCCAATGTCTGAATGGTCCTTTCTGACTAACCATCTTGCAGGATCGGTGTTTATCACTTAAACACAATGTTTTTACTCAAACTCACCTACAACAGCACTCGGGTATATATGAACAATCTATAAGAGTTGATCACAATATAGAAAGTAATAAAGAACACAGGAAGATAATTTTCAAGATACTTTTATATATTGGTTCTCAACTAAAAATACAAGACTCTTACAAGCAGACTTCTATGCTTACAATGAGTTACAAGGAGAACCTATATATAATACTATCTACAACTGGATATACTTTGATACCAGTTGGGATCCTATAGGTGAAGTCTATACTACAAGACTAAAGATTAAGGTATCTCGGATAAAGTCTTATCTGAGATTTGGTAGTCAGGACATGTCCCTGACTCACCTTTTGTCACCAACTAAAGTTGGTAACATGTACTATCATGAAAAGCTGAATAGTGGAATAAAGTATACGCAACAACATGGCTCTTTAGGAAGAAGCCATGTTGTATCAAAAGTCTGCAGCGAAGTGTCAGAGACCATACTTGGGTCCACTGGTTCATAGCAGTGTCTTCTGAAGGTTAAATGGCTTCAGAAGAGTAAGTACTTCCGCAGCCACTTATACTTTGGAAGAGGCTGCTTCTTCCGAGGCTTGGAGACTTCTTCTTTTCATCATACTTCAATAGTGGTCTTTTCCTTATTCTTCTAAGTCTTGAACTTCAGAAGTATGCACTTGTCTTCGCAAGTAGAGTTCTGTATTCGGAAGTTGATCTTTTATTTTGTCTTCGGAAGAACTCTACAACCTTCGGAAGTTCCATGCTAAGCTTTGGAAGCCTTTTACATGCAGCACCAAAATAACTAAAGTGACATAATTTTGGTTGCACTAGCCTTCTTCTTGATCCAACAAACTCCCCCAGGCTGATGCTACCAAAACTTCACTTGTCTCGACTTCCCAAAACTTTCAGCACCAAGGAGAGTAAATATTTATCTGTCTCCTTGTTCTACCCTGATGTGGTGCTGAGAAGCTTGTACAGATCCTTGGTAGACGGGAAGTCCAGTCTGTCACTTTTGATAACAGGTACCCTTTGTTGTTGCCCTCTGAAAAGAGTTAGTTGATGGGAACTATAATCATATTCCTATCAAACAATAGGTTCTAATTCAGGACCTTCCACCATTTGTAGAAAGGCAGTACCCTTGGTGGGAGATTTTTCCTTGTCTTCTTGTCTTTTCAACTTCAACTCTTCTTCAATCTTTGCCTTTGCAATTAAGTCAGCTAGATGAAGACTGCTGAGTTGATTTCTGATGAGTGTAGCAGTTTCAGAGTTGGAGGGGTTGGAGAATGGCTTCTCTACTAGCTCAGCAATGTCGAACCTGCTAGACTGTAGCAGAGAGGTTGCATTGAGTCTATTGACCTCACAATTCTCTCTTTCCACAACAAAGTTGTGAGAAGGTTCATCGAACCTCCACAGGATTATTTTCCTTCTGGGCGCAAGAGACTAACTAGGAATCTTGTCCTCTTTCTTTGTATCTAGTAGAGTCACTAGTTTCCTTCTGAGCTTCTTCTCTTCATCATTTAAAGAGTCCGAGTTGAGGCCCAGAAGTCTCACAGCCTGGTCCAAAGTTCCTTTAGGCAGATCAAGGAAATTATCTCTTGTGAGAGAACTTGAAGAACCATCAACATAGGTGATGTTGATAGAGTCTTCTACACAAGAGACTTTGCTCAGAGTGGTGCAGTTGGCGAGCTTCGTCCCGATTGCCTTAATGTTGCACCCTGAAAGGATCATACATGCGAACTCAATGGGTGAATTGTTGATTGTTCAGCTGGAATCCCACAAGTCCAAGATGCAATGCGGATGAAGATCTGCAAGAAAATTAACAAGTGTTATCTTCCGCATTAGTCAACACGGAAGACAAAAATCTGATGCGGACAAGTGCTTACTCTTCCGCATTAACTAATGCGGAAGACATAATACTTATGCTGAACAAGTTACTCTTCCGCATTGACTAATGCGGAAGAACAAAAGAAGATGCGAACAAGACTTTGATCATCCGCATTGACAAATGCGGATGACCAACCAAATGCGCACAAGTATTTGTTCATCTGCATGAACCAATGCGGATGACCAACTTACTAATGCTGATGATCAAGTGGAAATGCTAATCAAGATTATCTCATCCGCATTTGTCAATGCGGATGAACAAGCAGAGATACGGATCAAAACATAGCCTAGTTTCTGATGTAATAGGTTAGGGGTAGTTTAGTCATTTTGTAAAGGCATCTTGTCTTGTCTATAAATAAAATAGTTAACCGCGTATTGAGACAACGGTTGATAGATAGATAATTTTTGTTGTAATTATTCTCTGTAACTTATCAACTTTCATATATCAATACAAACAACATTTATGAGTAATGTTCTTGCTTGAATGTTCTTTGATTGTTTGTTTCTGCCACTCAATCATTGAATTGATTATCATATTCGATTCTCAGTAAGAATATCACTCTTACTAAAACCCAGTCCATTGTAGTAGCCTAAACACACAAGGTAATGATACTTTATGAATATCTTTCACCACATCATGTTTCATCTTTGTTTTGCTGAGCAAAGAGCTGATGAAAGTTGCACATAGTATAGATGTCATGATCCAAAAGATTCCTAATGTGGAACACATCCAAAATTGGATGAATCAACAAAGTAATACATTCCAAGTGAATGAACAAAAGAACCCTATCATGGATCACCTTCCAAAGTGAAGTGAAAAGAATCCCAATGAGGATCAACATGAAAAAAGGATCAAATTAAAAGAATCCCAATGAGGATCAGTGAACATGAGATCTCATGACTTAAGTAACCTGGTAAGAAAAGTTGTGACAAAGTTCTACCGTGCATTGTATAAGGATGGTTGATCATTCCATGCTTATGTGTGTGAGATACACATTGACTAATAAATCAACCAAAACATGATAAAAGTCATTTGCATCAAAATATCAACCATGTATGAGCTTAAGAGGACAAACATACCTTCAATCTTCAAGTTCATAATCATGTCCATTTAATCATAATGGATGCACATGTGTAATGTAAGATTGATATGATCCCTACAAAGAGATTTTTCTCTTCATTATTATATTAATCAAAATAATATTCAAAACTTTTAAATCTTTAAAGTTTCTCTCCAAATATGGACATAAACTTTAGGGGGAGTAATTTAAAATTTTTGAGTAAGTTCAAATTTTGTTTATTACTCAATTTTTAAAAACAAAACAAAAAGAATTTTAGTTGGTGTTGTTGCAATAAGTCATACCATTATATCTCAGCTTATGCAGATTCTTAGAAGCATGATAAGCTCAAGATTTGTCAAAATTGGGAAACTTGTATTAGTTATAACATACAAGTCAATCCAAGCAAAAATTGACCACTTCAACAGCCAACTTCATAAATAAAATCAATCAAGGACACCTCTCATAAGATGAATAATCAATTCAATCACATTAACTTTTGATTATGTTCAAAAGGTGATGCAGGTAAGTGCATTAGTTAATGCGGGTGAAGGTAACCCATGCATGTAACTAATGCAGGTAACAATAATTTTTGAAGTGCAACTAATGCTGACAATGATTTTACTCTACCACATTAGTGTGTGAAGGGTATGCGAAATTTACTCTACCGCATTTGATACAGTCGACAAATGCGTATGAACAGGTCACTATCGCATTTGCTACAGTGCTGTGTTGACTTGTCAACCGCATTTGTAGTTGCACAAATGGACTCTGTTCTATCGCATTTGTTACTGTACATATTCAGATATGGTAAAACAAGCAATTCAACCGCATTTGTTACAATGTTCTTCCGCATTTACTACAACGCAAATGCGGACGACAAAATTTCAAGTTTAACTTCCGCATTTGCAACAGTGCACAAATGCGGATAGAATAAAATCAAGAAACAAAACTTATGCATGTGCAACAGTACACAAATGCAGATAGAATATCATTAAGAAACAAAACTTCCGCATTTGCAACAGTACACAAATGCGGATAGAATACCATTAAGAAACAAAACTTCCGCATTTGTAACAGTAGAGTAATGCGGTCAGTCAGTCAAAAATTAAGCCTTGCGCATTAGCTACAGCCACAAATGCGAATGACCAAAAGTAGTCAAATACGAACTGTCAATGTCAAATGTTTGTCTTTCGCATCTGCTATAGTTAACAAATGTGGATCACCAAAATCAAACAAATTAACCTTCAGCATTTCCTACAGTGTTGACTGTATCTGCTTGTAAACTTATAAAATTTCTCAAACTGTATTAATTGACTATTTAAAGGAATTCAAATGGGTCATTTAATACTTTTCAAATTTGAGAGAACTTATAGTGAGACGAGCGCAAACCTACAGTACACCACCATCAATCATCATAATCATCACAAACATTCAAAGATTTTGTTGTGTTTCATCTTTAAACGTTCTTGTCATCGATTTAGAACCATAGTCGTTTCGAAGATAAGGTATAACTTCAACAGATTTTGAAACCAAAACCTAAGTCTCGGACTATTACCCTTAATCAAACAATGAACCAGAAAATTATTGAAGAACATCAAAATCAAACTTATTAAGGTGATGTAATACACATTTTCGATCTCAATAAACATATAAATTGATAGGAATTCAACTGATATTGAAATCCATGATCATCATGTTTACTACGAAAAACAGAGCAAAGTGAAAAAGAAAATTGTGTAACAAATCAAAGTCACATTAACAAATCAATGCAAAGTTAAAGTCAAAATTGTTAACTAACACACATGTCCCTTGTGCAGATTACGTGGCAAACCTTACATGGAGCATGCTCCATAACGTTAGCGGTTTTCTAAACCCTCATGTGCCTGAAGCCGAAGGTCTCAGAGATATGATAAGATTCCTATCTACCACAAGGGTAGCATATGCCATGACAGTAAGACCAACAATC
Source organism: Flaveria trinervia (assembly GCA_025506515.1). NCBI lineage: Eukaryota > Viridiplantae > Streptophyta > Magnoliopsida > Asterales > Asteraceae > Flaveria > Flaveria trinervia. The sequence goes on along the minus strand of CM046450.1, from coordinate 67,255,177 downwards.
TATGAGAATCCCATCAGGTCTTTCTGGGAATCAGCTGAAGTGGTTAAAGAGGATGGAGTGAAAAATCTAACTGGCAAGATCAACAATGAACTCACTCTGAGGATTACAGAAGAATCAGTTAGAAGATGTTTGCAATTCAATGATAATACAAATGATCCTCTTGAATTGGATGATGAAGATATAACCACATTTTTCTTTGAAATTGGTTATGAAGGGAGTTATGAAGCCAAACAGATAGTCAAAGGATTAGTGGATCTACCTTGGAGATTCCTAATTCATATGTTCCAACACCGTCCGTCTAAAAGGAAAAGAGGATGGAATGACATTCCAGTCCTCACATCTTCTGCAATCAGTGCTCTCTGCACCAACAGACGATTTAACATGTCTGCATATTTATTCAATGGCCTAATCTCCAACATTCAAGAAGGGTTGAGATACAAGTTTCTAATGTACCCCAGATTCATTCAATGTCTAATCAATGAATCATTTCATGACATTGTTATTGAAGGATCAGTACTTAACATTCCTCATTATGATGCAAGATCTTATAAGTACATCTAGAACAAGGACCCAAGGAACTTCTACAATGGTGCCCATTCACCCCTTCTTCCTTGCATGCTTCAACAAATACACCAAGCAGGTCAAGCACAACAACCTCCACAACCAATAGCTCAACCAACTCTACAACCATCACTAATAACATCCCCAATACCATCACCAATACCATCACCAATGCCATCACCACAACAAATACCACAACCTTCTACACAACCATCTCTTCAAACATTACCTCAACCATCATCACTTCCATCACCACAACAAACACCACCAATGACCACTGAACCTACACCTATATCACCACATCATCAATCTCCATATCACCACACCAATCTCCTATTCCTCTTTACCAACCTTTACCATTATCACTTGATCACCCTGCTAAACCAGAAGGATCAACAAGTGCATCCAAATCATCCAAATCATCTTCTGATGAGGATGATCATCAAGATCAAACCAACGCTGTGAATGACAGAATCCTGGAACTGGATGAGAAAGAAGGTGAATTGAAACATCTTAAAGAAAAATATGTAGTTGAAAGAATGGAACAAGCCAAAGTGATTGAAAATTTAAAAGATGCACTGAAACACTCAAGAAAAGAAGTGAGTGGACATATAGACACTCTTGAAATACAAACTATTGAAATGGAGGAACAAGAAAACATCATAGAAGAACAAGCTGATATCATCTCAAAACTGGAAAAGGAAATTGAGAGCAAGAACAAAAGAATATCCGAGCTTGAAATGATGACCAAAAGAACTGATGTGAAGGATGATAATGAGAAAGAAAAACAAGAAAAGGTTGATGATGAGGACAACAATTTAATAGATGAGAATGAAGAACAGGTAGATGATGAAGGTCAAACTGAGATCAAAGCCCATAGCCTAGACATGGTAGTGTATTCTGGAGACACTAGTTATTCAGACTCAGAAAAGGGTGAATTTGAAGAACTCTTCAGTGCTTTGGATAGTTTTGCTTCTGAACTATTTAGCATTGATGATCATTTCTGTGACTTCATAAACAATCAAAGAACTGAGGCAGAGCCTATTGTCTTTATTCCCAAATCACGAGTGCCATTGGAAAACGAATTAACTCTGCAAATTGTCTCTGCCATATCATTAACTGAAGAACAAAAAGAAAGATATGAACAAGAAAGGAAAGAATAAACTGTAACTAAACAAAGTGAAATGAAGGATAAAGAGCCAAGTACACCTGAAAAGGTCCCTGAACCAGAAGATCAAACTGAAACCTCTAGCCCTCAACATCAAACTTACTCACGAAAGAGGAAGTATTTGGCTGAAAAAGCTAAAGGCAAGAGACAAATAACTGAAGAAGAACCATCAAAGAAACAAAAAGATGACCCAAGAAGTTTAGAAGCAATTGCTGAATTTTTGGAAGAACATGAGCAGGCAGAAGCTCAGTTGAAAAAGTTGGCTAGAGCAATTGATTTAGAAGAAGGAGAAACTGCTGATGAATATGAAGTTAAAAAGGATGTTCTCATGGACAGTCATATTAAAGAAGAACAGTGAGTCGAAGACATGGTAAACAAAGCTCGAACTGTTGACTTGATGATTAAAGCCATGGTTTTGATCAATCAAGGCTATGATCCTCATGAAGTGTTTGCAATGACTTATGAGAGAATGATAGAGGAGGAAGAGAAAGTGAAATTGTTGCTTGATCCAACAATAGACACTGAATATGAGAAGACAATGACAAAGGACACTCCAAAACACAAAGACACATCCTTGAAGAAATCCACAAGGTATGAAATTCCACTACCAAGAAGGGGTCCTCTACAAAAGCTGTCACAAATGAAGAAATCAACCTCATCCCATGAACCATTATTTCCTGATCCTTATAACATGTCTCATAAGGTAATGAAGGAATATCTCTCAAGTCAGGGATTCACAAAAAAAAAGATTGCCAACATGAAGACAAATTCTTTAAGGGCTGCAACACTTCAATTGATTAACAAAAAGAAAGATAAACTCAAGAAACTTGAAGAAGAATTAACCAGGACCAAACCCAGAAGCAGAGTGTCAGCTAAAGACATGTTGTTGAACATAAAAGACCAAGAACTACTTGCCCCAGTACTCCACAAATACCCTGAATGGTTTGCAGAACCATCTCAGTTGAAGCTGCAACAAGGACTGACTACTGCTGAATTGATCAGAGGGCTGTCTACTCCCAAGGGGAAGATAGATCAGAAGATAATAGCATGGAAGTATGATAGCACATGTAACATGTTCATGGTGAAGAGAATCTCAGGGCTAGTACAATTCTTTACAGAGTACTCGGCTCTAGTAAATTCCCTTAAGATTCATGATTTGAAAGAGCTAGCTCAACTTGAACTGATCAATCATGCAACTATGTTCAGGGGATATGAATTTGAGAATATACTTAAGATGTTTAGAAGGACAAACAACTTCAATTCATTAAAGACAATTTGCTTAAGAAAAGATAAAACTTTTGTCAATCCCTTGGATAAGAAGAAAAAGGTGCAAGCAGAAGAAATTGTATTCCCTGAGTTCAAGGTAAAGCCAACTAAGTCATTGAAGAGGAAAGCAGTGTCTGGTACTCATTCTTCCACTCCCATCTCAAATGCATACTATGATAAGAATACCTATGAGCTGGTGATAGAAAGGAAGTGGGGAGGAAAAGAAGGAGCTGGCATCAGACTTTTTAGTGGATATGAAGTAAGATTACTTGATGAATCATACATCCATTACATTTATACAAGACATTTCAGGAAATTAAACAACAAATTGGGTGAACAAGACATGCACTTCTTTCTCAAATGCATCAAATTGTTGAAACCGGCCTATGATAGAATAAAGATTAAAAGAGACAAAAAAAGGATGAAGAAAACACCACTGCAACTTGGAAACATTATTAAGCTTGAAGTGGATGTGGGAGGGAGTTTATTGATTCATAGAGATAGTTTTTCCACAATCTCCATATGGGAACCTCTCTCTCTGAAAAATTTACCAATGGAAGCCATCTATAACATGAGCAGAATGAAAATACATGTGCTGAGTAGAGACAGAATGTCAGAAGCAACTGATTTTGTAAACATGATCAAGGCCCTTCTGGATCCCACCAAAGCAGCACTCATACTACCTCCTCAAGACCCAGCTGAATCTTCACAACATCAATCACCTCCTAAACATTGAGGAAAACTAGACAGTATAATCCTTAGGGGGAGTATTGTTGCACCCTGAAAGGATCATACATGCCAACTCAATGGGTGAATTGATGATTGTTCAGCTGGAATCCCACAAGTCCAAGATGCAATGCGGATGAAGATTTGCAAGAAAATTAACAAGTGTTATCTTCCGCATTAGTCAATGCGGAAGACCAAAATCTGATGCGGACAAGTGCTTACTGTTCCGCATTAACTAATTCGGAAGACATAATACTTATGCTGAACAAGATACTCTTCCGCATTGACTAATGCGGAAGAACAAAAGAAGATGCGGACAAGACTTTGATCATCCGCATTGAAAAATGTGGATGACCAACCAAATGCACACAAGTACTTGTTCATCCTCATTAACCTATGCGGATGACCAACTTATTAATGCCGATCATTAAGCGGAAATGCTAATCAAGATTATCTCATCCGCATTTGTCAATGCGGATGAACAAGCAGAGATGCGGATCAAGACTTAGAGTAATTTCTGATGTAATATGTCCGGGGTAGTTTAGTCATTTTATAAAGGCATCTTGCCTTGTCCATAAATAGAATAGTTAACCTCGTACCGAGACAACGGCTGATAGATAGAGAATTCTTGTTGTAATTATTCTCTATAACTTATCAACTTTCATATATCAATACAAACATCATTTATGTGTAATTTTCATGCTTGAATGTTCTTTGATTGTTTGTTTTCGCCACTCAATCATTGACTTGATTATCATATTCGATTCTCAGTAAGAATATCACTCTTACTCAAACCCAGTCACTTAAACTCCTCAAGAGAGAGATGTTGAGAATGCTGAGGGGATGGTTTGGATGGTAATTGGGTAGGCTTAGGTTCAGAGGTTTTGGCTAGTGTTTTAGGTTGGATGATGGGATGTTCAGGTGGTTGAGGTGAGGGAGTAGTTGTGGGTAGTGATGTGGTTCAGGGGTGGAAGGTTCAGGTTTAATGGTGAAAGGTAAGGGTGAAGGTTTATGTTGTGATAGGGTGGTAGCAGTGAAGGTCATCCCTTTTACCCTTCTATACATCTCTTTCCTTTTTCCCATCGAGATGTCAGCCTTAATTTCACTGACAATCCATTCAAGTGTCCTTTCAGACATGGGACCCACCTGCCTTCCAGAGAAGCCATGAGCCCGAAGAGAGTCCTTCATCCACGCTTCTCAGTGAGCTTCTTGGAGGCAGTGACCCCGGCTTCTTCTTCCTTCTTCTTCTTCTCTCTGGCATTTTCTTTTGCTGCCTTCTTCCTTTCTTTCTCCATTTGATCCTGCTCTTTGTTGTAGAGCCAGAGGATCGTACCATCATTGTGTGGAGAAGTTCTTGAAGATCAAAGCCTCTGGGAGTAGGAAGTTCACCTTGTCTCTCCTTAGCTACAATTCAGCCTCCTTCTGTTTCTTTTCCTCTATCTCCAAGGCCAACCTAGATTCTTCCTCAAGTTTCAGCCTGGTTGCCTTCTCAAGATCCACCAACTCCACTAATGGTAGCAGGAGTGTTTCTTTATTGGCAGCTCCCAACTGAATGAGCTGATCAATGATCTCCTTTCTCCTTTTATTGATGACAGCCTCCTGATTGGATGCAGCTGCTTTTGTACTGGCAGCTAGCAACTTCTCAATTTGAAGTCTTCCTTTCTTCTTGAGTTTTTCGATCTTCTTCTATTCCTGAAGCTCTTCCGTAGTCATCTTCCTTTTTCCTTTGCCTTTGGAAGATCCTGACTGTGCTAGTTCTTTGAGAGAGGTTTCTGATTGTGAGAGAGCTAGAGATGGTCTCTAGAATGGAGGTTGATTTAGAAGGTCCTCGTTGTTTACTTCAGATGCCACAAGTATTGCATCTGTGATATTCAGTTCCTCGGACATCTTAAACAGTCCTTCCGCAGCTTCCATTTCAGCTTTGGAAGATTCAGCTTGTTCTTCTGAGGCTTTAACTTCGGCTTTGCAAGTTTGAGGAGATGCAGATTCTGTCCCAACTGTTTCAGTTGCTAGGCCATCGGTCCCCATTTCCCCTTCGAATTGAATCTTAGGTTCCATGTGGACCTTAGGTTGACCAACTTCTTCCACAGTGGTAGAAGGTGCAGTCTGCCTCTGAAGCTCTTCAGCTGCAAAGTAGATCATTGCAGCATCATGGCTTGGATGCTCAAAGGAGGATCTCAATAGAAACTTGGTAAAGATTCCGTGAAAATCATTGATCATCCTTAGGTCAATCTAAAGAATGACTTGAGGTGGCTCAGTCACTGTGATGATGGGAGAAGAAGATGTTGAAGTTGAAGGTCGGCTCTATGGTTCCTCATGTGTTTGTCTTTGAACATTCTCCCCCTTTTTGGTAGCATCATTTTGAGAGCTAGATGAGCTAGAGAAAGTAGTCAATGAGACCTGAATAGGTACATGCCTAACAGACCACTCTGTCTGTTTCTCAGCTACTTGAGCCTTGAGATTGTCAATCTCAAGTTGCTGAGTGGCAGACCTTGCTTCTAAAGTCCTACCCAAGGATTCAAGGTTTGAGACTTTAGATAGAAGGTGTTGAACAAGGAGTTTCATGCTTCCCTCATCTTCTTTTGAAGAATCACGGGGAGATGAGGTAACATACCTAGTATGTTCAGCCTCCCCACCAGATGTGGTTTCTTGGCACCCTGGTTTCCCATGCTCAATGATGTCTCTTTTAGAGTCATCAAAGGGCTCAGTTGCCGTAGATTCTGTCTGAGAGATGTTACCGCTGTCCACAAGGTCCATTGAGGCGCCTTCTATAGTGGCAGCTGAATCTACATGAGTCCCCTCGACATCAATGGGACTCACCTCAGTTATTGGTGCTGACTAGGACTAGAGATAAGGGATTTCTTCGGGCTCTGTTGATCTAGAAGAGGGTATTGTAGATCAACTTCGTTGCCATGGAGAGATGTTATCTCTTCATCAGTTTTGAATAGAATGTTAGTGAAAGATAGGGAGGTTAAGCATACTGACCCGGGTCTTTGGTCAATGTCTACAGGCATTGAGCCTTTGGTGGGGCTGTCCCTTGTTGGCTGCTCAGAAGAGTGTAGATACTCATTCTGAGGGCTGTTGGTTTGGGAATCGGGCTCCTAGGTTTGAGACTGAGGATACTCAAAACCCAAATTGAGGTAAAAAAATAAGGATGGAGAGACCTCTGACTGAGTGGGAGCCCATGTTTCCATTCTAGTCTTTTTGGATTGAACCGGAGGGGCTTGTTCAATCAGAGTAGATTGAACAAGGGTTCATTTGGGGCGTCTTTGATAAGTGATGTTAATGGATGGAGAAGGTAGTATTGGCATTATGGAGGTGGTTGCTGGTGTGGGTTCATTACCTGTGGGGTGAACAGGCATGTCACCGGAGCTTTGCGCTCAATCATACCTGGAAGCAGAGTGGTATATCTTCTAGTGAAGTTGGTGGATACCTTCTTCAATGTTTTGAAGATGGTAGGCCGCATGTGGGGGATAGTCAGAGCAGCTGTACAGACAAGCATGCTCTGGTCCAACTCACAGTTGATTATGTGTTGAAGGAATCTGGGATACATGAAGAATGTCTCCATTTGCAGATTCCCTATCAGATTTGAAATCACAAATCGGGAGTAACTGAAGCGTAGGCCTCTCACCAATCCATGAACTAAGCATCCTTGTTCGTAAGGGATTTGATCCCATCCTCCAGATTTGTTGGACAAGCAATGAAGAACAACATGCAGGAGGAACTTCCAATTGTAGGAGAAGTTGAACTTGTAAACAGTCGACCTGCTGATGTCTCCACCATATCCCATTAGGATATAAGTGCTATCCAAATCTTCCTTAGGGAATTCACTAGGAGCTCTTTCATCATGAAGCTCAAGTTGCTCCCTGATGAGATGTTCAGTGACAATCAAAACCTGTCCACAGATGCTGGACAATAGTACACGAATCCCATTTAGGGTTTCGAGGAGACCATTTCCCCAAAATTCGGTCATTTGGTTGGAGTAAACAGTGGGGTTAACGGTAAGGGCAGTGTAGTAGGTTGATTGGGTGAGAAAGAATACCCATGTGAATCTTGTAAAATCCTCATCTATTGATATTCTATTTTAAGAATAAAATATTTAATGTTTCAGCAGTCTCATCTTTAGTTCTTAAAAAAATACCCATGTGAATCTTGTAAAATCATCAACTATCACAAGGCAGTATGATTTACTTCCAATTCTCATTATACTTGTGGGACCAAAAAGATCCATGTGCAATAAGTGTAATGGAGTAGTGATAGAGTTAACACATTTGGATTTATGAGATATCCTGTGTTGTTTCCCATTCTGACACGCAACACAGTTATCTTTGCAGAAAAACTTCTTTTTAGGCAAATTATGTACCAAGTTATTTTTAGCCAATTTGTTCATTGTCTTAAAATTTACATGACACATACGTTTATGCCATAGTGTTGACTCATCACTATCAGCTTTGGAAAGAAAGCATGATACTTCACCCATTGGGGAAGCATTGTTCATATCAAGCTTGTTCATATCCCCTTTCCTAGGAGATCTAAGAAGCACCAATTCCAGAGGAATTGTCATCCCTGGTTTGAGGATAATGCACTCATGTTCTATGAATAGCATTTGGTGCTTTTGATCACAGAATTGAGAAATAGTTAACAGATTGTGTTCAAGCTGTTTGACAAAGTGGACTTTGTCAACCTTTAATTTGCCGTTGGATATACTCCCTCTGCCAGAAATATATCATCCGGCTTCACCTCCAAATTAGACAGGACCTCCATCATAGTTCTGAAACTGTTGATGGAGAGATATGTTCCCTGTCATGTGCCTGGAACATCCACTATCTACAATCCAGATATTGTTGTTCTTCTCAAATGGATGTCCCTACACATAAGATGAGATTGTTAGTTTTGTTTGGAAGCCCAAGCCTTTCTGGTCTTGGGTTCTTCCAAAGATAATGACATGATTGAACCAAATGTTATGCATGGGGGTTAAATAGAGGTCTTTGAAGAAGTGTTTTGGGTTGTAGCATCTTCGGTGATCTGCCAGTCCACCCTTTGGCTAACCTTGGAGGATGAGCTTGTTGAAGCTTTTGCAGCATTGCCTTCTTCAGAAGCTTCTTTCTTTTCGGAAGAAGCCTTCACCACCATTTCTTCCGAAGCAATCTTCTTCTTGGATAGTTTTAAGGGAGCTTTCTTGTTCTTCCGAACCTTAGCAGCTTTTCCTTCCAAATCCATTTTCCTTTCGGAAGAAGGAGTTTCTTCCGAAAGCAACCTAGCTTCCAAGACTAGCCTTCCCTTTTTCATCACTTGAATCGTTTGAAAAGGTCCAAATGTGAAACCTACCTTGAATCCTTCTTTCCTAACATTATTTGCATAATGTGTGCTTGCAGGATTGTAGTAACAATCTTTTGCGATGTGATTTTGCAGGCCACATGTGATGCTGCAATGTTAGTCTATTGGGAAAGTGAGGGTTGCTGTTTCTTAGGCTTTTTTTCTTCATCAACAACTTTTCCCTTAAACTTCTGATCCTTTGTTAGGATAGGAATGATGGCATTGCATTCATTTCCTGAATCATAAGTACCTACCACTTGGAATCCAGCTGAGATAAAGACACCCTTCTGCTTGGGGTCAATCTTCAGTTTGGACTCAGCCACCTTCTTGGCAGTTCTTCTAGCAGCTTTAGCTCTACTTCTTCTGGCTTTAGTGGTTAGGATTTGATCTTCACAGGAGGAGATGGGTACATCTACATGTTCCTTCCCTGTGGTGGCCTCTATTGATGCTTCATCCTTCAACTCTGGAAAGGAAGGGTCAGTAGTTGAACCTCTTGCTCGTCAATACCACATCTAGGTAGTCTAATAGACTCATAGGAGTGTGGTGGAGCAATTTCATTGCTTCCCAACCCTCCTTTGTTCTGATAACAAAGTTTGGAATGGAAGGATGATGCAAGAATAGCTTGGAAGTTCTGCTTAGAAATAACATGCTTCCTCGCCTGAGACTCAGTAGTGACAAGCTGGGCTTGAGCCTCAGACAATTTGGATATGAGATCCTTGATTTAAGTCTTGTAGTTGGTGTGTTCATGTTTTAAAAGAGATACAATTTTCTCTAACTCGTCAATTTTCTTTTGATAGTCAGATTCAACTCTTTAAAAATCATATTTTAGAATATTTAAAGACTCAATATTAGATCTGATTTCCATATTGTAATCCTGATAAAGTTTAACTTTAGCTATACAGGCTGGAGTGCAGAGATGATCATATATCTGGGCATCATCAGTTCCAGCCATGAGAGCTTGAGCAGGAGTCACATCCTTTACCATGAAGCTCCAGTCAACTTCTTGAGCCATTGCAGCTGTTTCAATTGACCTCTCAGTGGGCTTTGAGGTTGAGGGATGTGTGGAGGCCTGTGGGGTTCCCGGATTGGTCTTGGGAGCCTTGCATTCCCTTGCAAAATGACCCAGTTGGTTACAGTTGTAACACTTTGCTTTTGTCTTGTCAAACCCGAACTTGCTGGTAGTTAGGCTTTGAGGGAATGCCTTCCAGTTCTCTTAAAGAACTTCTTCACTTTGTAAGTTAAGAGAGCCATCTGCTGGACAATGTCCACGTACTCTACGTCATCTGGACTAAAACACTCAAGATCATCAAAACATTATTGAAAATCTCTTCAGTGTCCACTTCCTGAAACAAAGGCACAACTTTCCTGGAAGGAGTTGTGTTGAGCCTGTTGAGACCTTGGAGTCTCAAGAAAAGTGATGTAAGGTCCAGAAGAGCAGGATGACTGCTAATAAGTCAGGAAATGCTGAGGTTGAGGGGTTAATGAGCCTTCAGCAACCATTAAAGTGCTGCTAGCAGGAAGACTCATGGGTCCGCTTGTTTGTTGGCCCTGTCTCTAGGCGATATATTGGGTTTGTTGGACCTTAACAACGTAGTTTAACCATTTAAACAAGGAAAACGCAGCGGATTAAATCCTTAATTTCATGTTTTATAATCTGAAATTTAAGGTTCATTTCATAGTAACAACAAATTCAAGAGTATAAGGATCTTTAATATGTGTTTGAACTAGCTATCTACAAGAAATAACAACCAAATCATAACATACAAACTACCTCTTGTTATGCTGTTAAAACCGAGGCTGAAACATCATCCAAAAGACTGCTGGAAAACGTGGATAAAGATGTAGATGGAGCTGCTATTGGATGACCAAAACATCAAGAATAGATGTCCTCAAGTGTTCATACCCACAAGCCTCCAACAAACACCCCTTTTGTTAGGCTTTGTGCACCAAATCGGACCATGGATGCTGAAAATCGAATTTTCAGCAGATTTTCTTCAAGAAGTTTTGAGAGAAAAGTGTGTGTGTTCTTGGCCCTTGCATGTAAGAGAGAGAGCTGAATTTTGGAGAGTGTGTTTTTGTGTTAATGGGTGTGTGTTTTCAAGAAAACAAAATGACCAAAATTACCCTCAAGGGGGCGGCCACTTCTCTTTCAAAATTGGGTTTCCCATTTTAAAACACCCACTCAAAGGTTACTAGTTGTATTTTGTATTATTATTATTAGTTATATAGTTTAACCTTTTAAATATACAACTTAAACACACACTCTTATTATTTGATGTTATTTAACAAACTTAAATAACATTACAAATAATGTCCATGAACAAAATATAATTATAAGTTGTTCTTTCTTACATACAACTTATTTTAGAAAACCCTTTTTCAGAAATTGGTGCAATGATTTAATTGGATGATCATATCATCAATTAAATACATATTGGTGTTTGCTAAACTCGTTATTGGGTATGACCCGACTTGGATCATGACACACTAACCACATCAATATTCTATGTGTCTTGGGCATAAAGAATCCAACACGATATCCATCAAGGGTGTCATAGAGTTCAGTCATGGAAAGAGTGTTCAAGTTTTCTATACACTTGATAGAGACACAGTCGAATGTCCACTCGTTGGGAAGAGCACTCATGACCTTTCTAGTGAGATCTCTGAGTTCAAGAATGATCTTCACAGATTGAAGGAAGAGATAAGATCCATGTACCTGAAGTACTGCTGGCTGAGGGTCTCTCCAGCAATATGAGTGAAGTTCTCGAACTGCTGCTTCAGTGAGTCCTTCATTGAGTCGTTAGAGCTTGAGTACATCTGAGCAAGTGCATTAAACAATTCTTTGACAGTCTTGCAATGCTCGAACCCCACCATAATAGAGTTCGGTATTGCAGTCATGAGAATAGTCATAGCATTGCTATCGATGTCCATCGTCTTTCTGTCTCATCAGAATAGTCCTTGATAGACTTCTCTATCATGGCACCGTTTCCACCAGGTGATGCCACCTTTGGCTTATACGGTCCATTTACAATGGAGTTCCATAGTTTGCTGTCTTGGTATCTAATGAAGCCTTTTATTCTTGTACTCCAAGACCTGAAGTTTTCAGGGGTAATGATGAGAGCTTTTGTCATCGTTCCCATCTCTACCTTGGATTTGATATGGGCCATTGAGTGAGTGAGTGGTAGGTAGGAGTAAAAGCAGGTTGATTTGGATGGCGAGATCACACAATTAAGAGCCTGAGGAGCTCTGATACCAATTGCAGGATCGGTGTTTGTCACTTAAACACAATGTTTTCACTCAAACTCACCTAGAACAGCACTCGGGTATATATGAAGAATCTATAAGAGCTGATCACAATATAGAATGTAATAAAGAACACAGAAAGATAATTTTCAAGACACTATATATATTGATTCTTAACTCAAAATACAAGACTCTTACAAGTAGATTTCTATGCTTACAATGAGTTACAAGGAGAACCTATATATAATACTATCTACAGCCGGATATAACTTGATACTAGCTAGGCTCCTATAACTAAAGTCTATACTACAAGAATAAAGATTAAGGTATCTTGAATAAAGTCTTATCTGAGATTTGGTTGTCACACATGTCCCTGACTCACCTTTTGTCACCAACTAAAGTTGGTAACACGTACCATCATGAAAAGGTGAACAGTGGAATAAAGTATGGTCAACAACATGGCTCTTTAGGAAGAATCATGTTGTATCAGAAGTCTGCGGCGGAGTGTCAGAGACCATACTTGTGTCCACCGGTTCATAGCAGTTTCTTCCGAGGGTTAAATGGCTTCGGAAGAGTAAGTACTTCCGAAGGCACTTATACTTCGGAAGAGGCTGCTTCTTCCAAGGTTTGGAGACTTCTTCTTTTCATCATACTTTGGAAGTGGTCTTTTCCTTATTCTTCTAAGTCTTGAACTTCGGAAGTATGCACTTGTCTTTGGAAGTGGAGTTCTGTCTTCAGAAGTTGATATTTTATTTTGTCTTCGGAAGAACTCTACATCCTTTGGAAGTTCCATGCTAAGCTTCGGAAGCCTTTTTCATGCAGCACCAATATAACTTAAGTGACATAGTTTTGGTTGCATTAGCCTTCTTCTTGATCCAACACATCCGTTTCAGGATGATAAGTCATGCTAATATGAAACCTCGTCCCAATCGTGTCGTGGAATTTCTTCCAAAATTTAGATGTAAACCGTGTGTCATAATGAGACACAATAGACACCAGCACACCATGACGGGTTACAACTTCCTTCGTCAAACGGTCACGGCAGCTTTGTGATGACATCCATGGTGATGTGCTCCCACTTCCATTCCAGTATATCCAAAGGTTGGATCTTCCCATATGGCATCTCATGCTTGACCTTCACTTGTAGACAGTAAGGCATTTACTCACATACTCCACCACATCGTGTGACTTGGGTTGAGTAAGAGTGATATTCTTACTGTGAATCGAATATAATAATCAAGTCGATGATTGAGTGGCGGAAACAAACAATCAAAGAACATTCAAAGCAAGAAAAATACTCATAAATGCTGTTTTATTGATATATGTAAGTTGATAAATTACAGAGAATGATTACAACAAAAATTATCTATATGTCAGCCATCACCTCAGTATGAGGTCAACTATTTTATTTGTATGCCTTTACAAAATGACTAAACTACCCCTGACCTATTATATCAGAAACTAGTCTAAGTCTTCATCCGCATCTCTGCTTGTTCATCCGCATTGATAAATGCGGATGAGATAATCTTGATCAGCATCTGCACTTGATCATCCGCATTAGTAAGTTGGTCATCCACATTGGTTAATGCGGATGAACAAATACTTATGCGCATTCGGTCAGTCATCCGCATTTGTCAATGCGGATGAGCAAAGTCTTGTCCTCATCTTCTGTTGTTCTTTTGCATTAGTCAATGCGGAAGAGTAACTTGTTCTTGAGCATTAGTATTATGTCTTCCGCATTAGTCAATGCGGATGAGTAAACACTTGTCCACATCAGAGCTATGTCTTCCGCATTAACTAATGCGGAAGATAACACTTGTTATTTTCCTTGCAGATCTTCATCCGCGTTTCTTCTTGGACTTGTGGGATTCCAGCTGAGCAATCATCAATTCACCTAATGATTTGGCATGTATGATCCTTTTAGGGTGCAACAATACTCCCCCTAAGGATTATACAACCTAGTTTTCCTTAATGGTTGGGAGGTGATTGATGTTGTGATGATTCAGCTGTGTCTTTTGATGATACAAAAGGTGCAGCTTGTCTTGGATCCAAAATTGCTTTGATCATGTTGACAAAATCTTGAGCCTCTAACATTTTATCCTTGCTCAGTACATGAATCTTCATTCTTCTCATATTATGGATTGCTTCAAGTGGTAGCTTCTTCAAAGAAATAGATTCCCAAAGAGAAACTGTTGAAAGTGCATCTTTGTGAATCAATAGGGAACCATGTACATCAACTTCAAGCTTGACAAAGTTGCCTAATTGGAGAGGTGTCTTCTTCTTCTTTCCTTTCTCTCCTTTTGCACTGATCTGATCATAGGCCATATTTAGTAGTTTGATACATTTCATAATGAAATGTAGATCTTCTTCACCTAGTTTGTTTGATATCTCTCTCTAGTGTCTTGTATAGATGTATTGAATGTATGATTGATCTAGTAATCTCACTTCATAACCAATGAATAATCTGATCTTAACACCTTCTTTTCCTCCCCATTGTCGAATTCTTTATGCCCAAGACACATAGAACATTGATGTGGTTAGTATGTTATGATCCAAGTCGGGTCATACCCAATTACAAGCGTAGCAAACACCAAATAATATTTAATTGATGATATGATCATACAATTAAATATTTACACCAATTTAGATAATGGTTTTCTAAATAAGTTGTATGTGAGAAAGAACAACTTATATGGATATTGTGATCATGGATATTATTTATAATGTTATTTAAGTTGGTTAAATAAAATCAAATAATAATAATGTGTTCAAGTTTTATAATTAAGAGGTTAATTATACAACTTATATTCTAACTAGTTCCTTTTAGTGGGTGTTTTAAAATGGGGGGAAACCCATTTTAAAACAACAATTTCTGCCTCCCTCTAAGGGCATTATGTGTCATTTTGTTGTCTTGAAACACACACATTCTGAACCAGACACACTCTCCCATTTCTTCTTCTCTCTCATAGATGCAAGAAGGGTTTTTTCTCTAATCTTGGAAGAAAGACAACACTGAAAAAGGGTGCTTCAGCAGCCTCTTCTTGCGATTTGGTGTGGAAATCCTAACAACAAACGTGTTCTTGCTATAGAGCTTGGGGTAGAAAGACACACTCTCCCATTTCTTCTTCTCTCTCATAGATGCACACTTGAGAGGACCTCCATTGGTGCCTTAGTCATTTCTTGAAGTACATCGTCTTCAATCTAGCCCCTTTTTGCTGCTGAAAGGTAGTTTATGGCGGCGTCTTTATGACTGTCCATAATGTATGTTTGATGTTTGTGTTTACATAGATAGTCTTATTCATATATAAAAGGTCATTTGTTCTTGGGTTTGTTTATAACTTTGTAATATCAAGATGAAACCCGGATTTTTCAGTTCATTAACAAAGTTATAAAGCTTGTTTCCACTGCGTTTTCACAAAGTTTAAATGGTTAAACTATGAATCTTGTTCTAACAAACCCCAACATTGGCATCTAGAGCCGGTTATGTGGATAACTACATTGTTTTGTCCTTGCTATATTTCATTTTATAGGACTTTGAAACTCTTTTAGGGGCTGCTATGTTCATGTTTTATGAATCCCCAAACATTCAAAGTTATATCACACATGCTTGTGATTAAACTTTGAAAGACATGTATGTTATATTTGTTGTTTGTTTGGGCAAGACAAAACCCGAAATTTCAGTCTGTGTTTGCTGAAATTTCGTGGGTTTTAAGTGGGGATTCATTGTCGGTTTGGATGATATGATCATTGTTTATTATGGTGCATAACCTAACCTTTGACCTTTTCTTATTTGGATATTTATTATGGTTGTATTTATTCATTCAATTGGGTTGTATAATCTTTTATTTGTGCTTGGTTTAAAGTGTAATTTATTTATTATTGGTCTGTAATAAATAGATTAGGTACTTTTCATTTTACTAGAAATCTTCTATTAGGATATAATATCTTGTAATATGAAGATGTACGTGTTAAAAGCACAAAAGGAAGACACAAGAAACATGGAGCATTTGGATGCAGTTTTAAGTGGGAGGTTCATGGAACTTTTGTGATGTGTTTTGTCCCTTAGGAATGTCCTTTGGTCCACACTTGTGATGGCAAACAAGTGTGGCCACTTTAGATGCTATGGTTATTCACTTACATTTGGTTGATTCATGGTTGTTTGATTATGGTATTGTGGTTGATGACTTTAAATATGATGTTTGCTTAACTATCATTTCAATGATCATAAAAAACTATCTAAATGGGCTTTAATCATTAAAAGGTAATAAAAGGTTATTAAAATTGTTTAATGATTTCAAAGATTAAAAGGGTTTTAATCAATGTACCATAAGGTATCTTGTTTTTAAAACATACAAATATGTATACATAATGTTTTCTAAACTTGTATTATAATATCTCTATACCCTTTTAAAAAAATAAGATCAACACCGTCCTTTTACACAACACTTGAATCGCTTGGGAACTCTTAGTGGGATAAAGGTCACCTAACCATTTTGAGGGAACTTGTGACTTAAGGTGAGAATGCCATATTCGTGGGATAAAGGTCACCTAACCGCTTATTTTGGCAAACTCACACGTGTGTGTAAGTAGGGTGTGATGACTTGCAAACCATGTCAAATAGATCAACTACGATATGGTTTCCAAATGGTTGTGATGGGATTAACATGCCGACTTTACATATGATGTTTCAAGTCGATCCCATACCTCTAGAAGTTGCAAATGGTTGCAATTGTCAATCGTTGACCACCTTATTAAATTAAATCGTGGGATAAAGGTCACCTAACCACTATTTAAATGTAATGTTGGGTTCTAGATTTTAATATGAAAATGACATTAAAAGGTATTAATTATTAAAATAACAATATCGAAAGTACTAAAATTGATCTTTGTTAAAGTTTGTAGATGGCCACCAATAATTATGATAATCATGATAATTCATCCACATCTGCGCAATCTTTATGAGCGATTCTCCAAAAGGAAGGTCTAAATCATAACAATTTTATCCATTGGTATCGAAACTTGAGAATGGTTCTCAAGCAAGAGAAACGATCATATGTTTTAGATGACCCGGTCCCTGATCAACCTGGTGAGGATGATGAGGAGGCCTATAATTATTGGATAAAGTACACTGAGGACTCTGTCCAGTGTCTTGCCTTATGTTGGCAAGCATGACTCCGGATCTCCAGAAGGAGTATGAGCATCATAGAGCTTATGACATGATAACCGAACTGAAGGAACCGTTACAACAGCAAGCGAAGGTTGAGCGCTTCAAAACGGTTCAAGCGCTCCATGCATGTTGTATGGACGACAACCAACTGAAGGAAACGTTCCAACAACAAGAAAAGGCGTCATCCCACACCCAAGGCAAGGGTTGCCAAGGGTAAGGGGCCCGTAATGGGAAAAGGGAAAGGGGTGGCAAGGGTGCCACCCAAAGCACAGGAGAAGAGGCAAAAGGTTGCTTCTAATGACCCATGCTTCAAGTGTGGGGAGATG
Organism: Flaveria trinervia; assembly: GCA_025506515.1. Taxonomy (NCBI): domain Eukaryota; kingdom Viridiplantae; phylum Streptophyta; class Magnoliopsida; order Asterales; family Asteraceae; genus Flaveria; species Flaveria trinervia. The sequence continues at coordinate 67,237,404 of CM046450.1, read as the reverse complement.
GACACTGGGCAAGAAATTTTCCTGTCCATCTCCAAGAGTTGAAAGAAAAGAGGGATGTCGGGCAGACCTCATGTACGATATACATGATCCATATTGATTTAAACTTAATATCCTCTAACATATGGGTATTAGATACCAGATGTGGAACTCATATTTGCAATTTGTTGCAGAGGTTCAAAAGAAGTAGAAACTTCAACAAAGGGGATGTTAGCCTCCATATGGGCAATGGAGCTAAAGTTCAAGTTGAAGCCCGTGGTGACTACATCTTGAAACTTCCAAATGGTTTGGAAGTAATTTTGTACAATGTTTTGTATGCTCCTAGTTTAACTAGGAAAATTATTTCCGTAGCCCTAGTAAAACATTTTGGATATGTATTATCATTTGTTGGAAATAAAATCCATGTTACTTTGAATGACATGTTTTACTTTAAAGCTATTCCCATCAATGGTATCTATGCATTGGTTCGTGAAAATACATTGAATGATAGCTTATTGTACCAAACTAGTACCAAGAAACTCAAATCGGATTTGAGTAATACTTATCTTTGGCATTGCCGTCTTGGTCATATAAACAAGAAAAGAATACAAACATTACAAAAGAATGGTCTTTTAAAAACAAATGAATGTGTTTCATTTGATGTATGTGAGTCTTGTTTACAAGGTAAAATGACCAAGGCACCTTTTAGTGGCAAAGCCGAAAGGGCAAAGGATTTATTAGGTATCATACATTTGGATGTATGTGGTCTTTTTAAACCTATGACAAGCTACAATGAAAGATACTTCATTACCTTTACTGACGACTATAGTCGATATGGGTATGTGTACTTGTTAAGACACAAAGATGAAGCTTTTGAAATGTTCAAGATCTTTCAAAATGAAGTACAAAATCAACTCAATAAGTCAATTAAAATTCTACGCACCGATAGAGGAGGTGAATACCTGAATGATGCTTTTAGGGACCATCTTAGAAGTTGTGGGATTGTCTCACAACTATCTCCACCGGAAACACCACAACATAATGGCATGTCCGAGCGGAGAAATCGAACTCTATTGGATATGGTTTGATCTATGATGGCTAGAAGCTCATTACCTCTATCATTTTGGGGTTTTGCTCTGCTCTATGCGGCCCATATTTTGAATATGGCCCCAACCAAGAAAGTGGAAACGACACCTTATGAAATATGGCATGGAAGGGTTCCATCATTTTCATATTTGAGGGTGTGGGGGTGTGAGGCTTATGTGAAGACTCCCACCTCGAACAAGTTGGAAAGCCACTCCACTAAGTGTATCTTTATTGGGTATCCAAGAGATTCTATGGGATGTTATTTCTATGATCCAATACAACAAAAGGAGTTTGTTGCCAAAAAGGGTGAGTTCTAGGAAACCAAATTCCTTATGGAAGGAACTGGTAGTAGAACTGTGGATCTTGAAGAGGATCAAGAACCGCAACTCGATACATGTTTGGTTGACACTAGCACTCAACATGATGATGTTGAAAGTGATCAAATAGTTGATCAATACACATAAAACGTTCGCAGATCTGGTAGAACTAGTAATCCACCTGAAAGATATGGATTTTTCACTGATGGATGCTATGTGATAGATTCTGATGAACCAATCACATACCATGATGCATTGTCCAATTGGATTGTGACAAATGGTTTGAAGCCATGAACGTTGAGATGCAATCCATGTATGACAATCAAGTATGGGACTTGGTTATACCACCTCTTAACACCAAAGTAATTGGATATAAGTGGGTTTTCAAAAGGAAAACCAATATGCATGGAAACTTGGATACTTATAAAGCAAGACTTGTAGCAAAGGGTTTCACTCAATCTTAAGAGGTTGACTATGATGAAACTTTCTCACCTGTTGCAATGCTAAAATCTATTAGGATATTGTTTGACATAGCTGCTTATTATGATTATGAGATTTGGCAAATGCATGTGAAAACGGCTTTCCTAAATGGATATCTTGACGAAGATGTCTATATGGTTCAACCTGAAGGTTTTGTCGATCCCAAACATCCTAACAAAGTATGCAAGTTAAAAAATCAATCTATGGATTGAAATAAGCATCAAGAAGTTGGAATCACCATTCTGATGAAGAAGTAATTGAATTCGGATTCATCAAGAACGCTGATGAAGCTTGTGTATATATGAAAGCTAGTGGGAGCATCATCACTTTCCTAGTATTGTATGTTGATGACATACTACTATTTGGAAATGACATTCCAAGCTTGGAGGGTGTAAAGACCTGGCTTGGAAGTGTTTTTCCATCAAGGATCTTGGTGAGGCCGCCTATATTTTTGGAATAAAGATCTATAGGGATAGATCAAGGCGGTTGATTGGTTATATCAAAGTGCATACATTGATAAAATCTTGAAAAGGTTTAAGATGGAGAACTCTAAGAAAGGTACGGTACCTATTCAAAGAGGAACGATATTGAGTACGACTCAATGTCCAAGCTCAAAGGGTGAGCAAGATAAAATGAGGGGAATCCCATACGCATCTGCTATTGGATCCATCATGTATGCAATGATATGCACTCGGCCGGAAGTTTCATGCGCCTTAAGCATGACAAGCCGTTACCAGCAAAATCCTTGAAGCAGTCATTGGATGGTTGTTAAGAACATACTTAAGTACCTAAGGAGGACTAAAGATATGTTTCTAATCTATGGATCTGGTGATGAGGAACTCATTGTAAAAGGTTACACGGATGCGAGTTTCCAAACCGATCCTGATGATTCACGATCACAATCTGGATACATTTTCATTGTGAATGGAGGAGCCGTCTCTTGGAAGAGCTCTAAACAGGATGTGGTGGCTTTATTAACTACAGATGCAGAATATGTCACCGCCTCATTGGCAGCTCAAGAAGCTGCATGGTTGAAGAAATTCATGGCCGATCTAGGGCTTGTCCCTTCCATTCAGGACCCCCTAGAGATCTTTTATGATAATGAGGGTGTGATTGCTCAAACCAAGGAACCTCGTGCTCATCAAAAGACTAGGCACATTGAGCGGAGATTCAACTATATACGATATGAATTTGAGAACGGAAAGATATGAATTCGCAAAGTTCACACAGATCAAAATATTGCGGATCCTCTTACGAAGCTCCTAGAAAAGGCAAAGCATGAAGGTCATACCTGTGCCATGGGACTTCGATATTCTAGTGATTGGATTCGATCTGTGATTTCGTATTTGGATATTTGGAACTCTTTTACTACTTGAATAAAATTATTTGGTTATAATATTTCAATAAATGCTCCAATTTAACATGTTTTATCCATGGGTAAATTGTTTACTCTAAATGTCCGTAGTCGTTCATACTTGTGGGAACAAATATAAGGGTAAGATTATTATGAATTTGGATTGGTGGATATTCATAAGGAATGAATATAGAGCAAATGGTTGCTGCCAAAGTTCATAGACATTTGTGGGATATAAATATTGGACTGACCCGCATCTCAAATTCTACTACATGGAATCTTCTAGATTGATCATAAGTAAATTTGAGTAAAGGAGAATATCATTTGGTATCCTCAGACCTGAGATACATACTGGGTTTTGATATTCACCAAGTGTTATACCTTGAGCTAGTTCTTCACTGCCCTCAAATAATGGACAGTACGTAAGGCTATATTCAGACGTGACACGAAGTGTTTGTGAGAAACGTATGTATTCAAGATGGAATTTGTTCCTCTTATTCGTTGAGAGCAAGATGTCTAAGGCCTGATAAGTTAAATCAACAAGGAATGATCATTCTGTGTCGTTGGATTTAACATGACATCTGTAACAAAAGGATAAATGATTGATTCCCCTAAATCATTTCAAGTTGGATACTTGAAGGGGATGATGTTATTGAATGGCTTTAAGTCATGCGTATTGAGGGTAGTAAACCGTTGTTAGGCGATATTACTCCTTGCATCAATCTTCTATGAATCTTGTGCAAGTGGGAGATTGTTGAATTCTTTATGCCCAAGACACATAGAACATTGATGTGGTTGGTATGTTATGATCCAAGTCGGGTCATACCCAATAACAAGCTTAGCAAACACCAAATAATATTTAATTGATGATATGATCATACAATTAAATATTTACACCAATTTAGATAATGGTTTTCTAAATAAATTGTATGTGAGAAAGAACAACTTATATGGATATTTTGTTCATGGATATTATTTATAATGTTATTTAAGTGGGTTAAATAACATCAAATAATAATAGTGTGTTTAAGTTTTATAATTAAGAGGTTAATTATACAACTTATATTGTAACTAGTTCCTTTTAGTGGGTGTTTTAAAATGGGGGGAAACCCATTTTAAAACAACAATTTCGGCCTCCCTCTAAGGGCATTACGAGTCATTTTGTTGTCTTGAAACAACACACATTTTGAACTAGACATACTCTCCCATTTCTTCTTCTCTCTCATACATGCAAGAAGGGTTTTTTCTCTCATCTTAGAAGAAAGACAAGGCTGAAAAGGGTGTTTCAGCAGCCTCTTCTTACGATTTGGTGTGGAAATCCTAACAACAAACGTGTTCTTGCTATAGAGCTTGGGGTATGCACACTTGAGAGGACCTCCTTTCGTTCCTTAGTCGTTTCTTGAAGTACATCCTCTTCAATCTCACCCCTTTTTGCTGCTGAAAGGTAGTTTATGGCAGCCTCTTTATTGCTGTCCATAATGTATGTTTGTGTTTAAATAGCTAGTCTTATTCACATATAAAAGGTCCTTTGTTCTTGGGTTTGTTTATAACTTTGTAATATCAAGATGAAACCCGGATTTTTCAGTTCATTAACAAAGTTATAAAGCTTGTTTCCGCTGCGTTTTCACAAAGTTTAAATGGTTAAACTATGAATCTGGTTCTAATAAACCCCAACACCCATTTCCTTTCAATCCTTAGACATCTTCTAACTGACTCTTCACTAATGATCAATGTGTGTTTACTGTTAATTCTCCGAGTAAGTGTTCTAGTGCCATCAGCTTCAACAACCATAGTTGTGTTCTAGAAAGACCTTATGAGATTCTCATATATAGTTGGTCTGACTATGATGGCATATGCCATCCTTGTGGTATTGATGAATCTGATGATGTCTCTCAGTCCTTCTGCTTCTGGGACATCAGGGTTTAAATAACTGCTGATGTTATGGAGCTTGCTCCATGTAAGATTTGCCATGTAATCTACACAAGAGACATGTATGTTAGTTATCAGTCTTGACTTTGAATTAACAAGGAAGACTGCTTGTTATTTCTATTGAATTGCTGTAATAGCAAGTGATGAATTTGTCATTTAACAATCACAGTTTCGTTCTTTGAACCATTAGAGTGGTATTGTTTTATTGATTTGTTTCAAATGTTTAATTTCAACGTGCTCTATTCTTACAACAAACATGAATATCAAGATTTTCATGGTGACAATAATTTATGTTGGTTTTCATGCTCATTGAAGTCGAAAAGGTTTATTATGTTACATCAACGAAACATGTATTTGTGTTCTTCCTTTTCATTTGGTTCTTGACTGATTTAGGTTTATCATTCTAAAACTTAGGTTTTGATTTAAATTTCTTATGAAAATTTCACCTTATTTTTTATCCGAATGTTGTTTCAGAGTCGATATTAAAAGTCGATTGAGAAGATTCACACGAAAATCTTTGAATATTTATGATGTTGATGATGATTGAAGATGGTGTACTGTATGTTTGCGCTCGTCTCAGTATAAAGTCTCTCAAATTTGTAAAGCATTAAATGACCAGTTTGAATTCCTTTAAATAGTCAAATAATACAATTTGAAAAATTTTACAAGTTTAAAAGCAGATACAATCACCACTATAGCAAATGCAGAAGGTTAATTTGTTTGACTTTTGGTCTTGCGCATTTGTTGACTGTAGCAAATGAAGAAGGTTAATCAGTTTTACTTTTGGTCATCCGCATTTGTTAACTGTAGCAAATGTGAAAGACAAACTTTTGACATTGACAGTTCGCATTTCGCTACTTTTGGTCATCCGCATTTGTTAACTGTAGGAAATGCGGAGGACAAATTTTTGACTGACTGTCCGCATTTCACTACTTTTGCAAATGCGGAAGTTTTGTTTCTTATTTTTTTAATTCTTTCCGCATTTGTGTACTGTTGCAGATGCTGATGTTAACTTGAAACATTTGGTTATCCGCATTGTGTTGTAGTAAATGCGGATGAATAACTTGTGTGTTCCTCAATACTATGAGAAATATGGTAGAGTTGCTTGTTTTATCCTATCTGTATTTGTACACAGTAGCAAATGCGATAGAACAAAGTCAATCAACATTTGTGCAACTATATCAAATGCGGTTGACAAGTCAACACTGCACTGTAGCTAATGCGATAGAGACATGTTCATACGCATTTGTTAACTGTAGCAAATACGGTAGTGTAAATTCCACATTTACTTCACACACTAATGCGGTAGAGTAAACTCATTGTCCACATTAGTTGTACTTAAAAAAACAATTGTTACCCGTATTAGTTACATACATGGGTTACCTTCACCCGCATTAACTAATGCACTTACCGCATTAGCTTTTGAACTTAATCAAAAGTTAATGTGATAGAATTGATTATTCATCTTATGAGGAGGTGTCCTTGATTGAATTTTCTTATGAAGTTGTCTGTTGAAGTTGTCAATTCTTGCTTTGATTGACTTTTATGTCACAATTAATACAAGTTTCCCAATTATGATAGATCTTGGACTTATCATGCTTCTAAGAATCTGCATAAGCTGAGATATAATGGTATGACTTATTCCAACAACACCAACTAAATTTATTTTTGTTTTGTTTTTCAAAATTAAGTTAATAAACAAAAATTTGGACTTACTCCAAAATTTTAAATTACTCCCCTTAAAGTTTATATCCACATTTGGAGAGAAACTTTAGAATTTTAAAACTTTTTGAATATTATTTTGATTAATATTAATAATGAAGAGAAAAATCTCTTTGTTGGGATCATTTCAGTCTTACATTACACTTGTGCATCCTTTATGATTAAATGGACATGATTATGAACTTGAAGATTGAAGGTATGTTTGTCCTCTTAAACCCATACCTGGTTGATATTTTGATGCAAATGAATTTTATCATGTCTTGGTTGATTTATTATTCAATGTGTACCTCACACACATAAGCATGAAATGATCAACCCTCCTTATACAATGCTGTGTAGAACTTTTTCACAACTTTTCTTACTAGGTTACTTAAGTCATGAAATCTCATTTTCATTGATCCTCATTGGGATTCTTTTAATTTGATCCTTTTTCATGTTGATCCACATTGGGATTCTTTTCACTTCACTTTGGAAGGTGATCCATGATAGGATTGTTTTGTTCATTCACTTGGAATGTATTACTTTGTTGATTCATCCAATATTTGGATGTGTTCCACATTGGGAATCTTTTGGATCATGACACGTGCACTATGTGCAAGTTTCATCAAGTCTTTGCTCAGCAAAACAAAGATGAAACATTATGTGGTGAAATAGATTCATAAAGTATCATTACCTGGTGAGTTTAGGCTACTACACACATGCATTCAGATAAGCCAATACATACCTATACTTTGTGATGAATGTTTCACAATTGAATATGTCTTTAATTCATCACTGTATGTATCTTTTCTTCCAAGATGAGCCTACCAAAATATCTGGTAAGTCATTTCAGTCTTTTACATTTTGAAATTAAGCACACTGAATGATATAACGACTGTAATTATATCATTTCCCAAAGAATTCTTTTCTTCATTAACCTTGATTTTTGTGGTTTTTCTGATGTTTTAAATTGTTTTTGATGTTTTTCATAGTTTTTACTCAAGGTTAATTATGCCAACTGACTGAATCAGAAATTTAAACCTACTAGGTTCAAATGCCTTGGTAAACAAATCTGCTAATTGATTTTCAGTTGGTACTTGAATCAATTTGATTAAACCCTATTGAGTACAGTCTCTCCAAAAATTATATCTAATCTCAATATGTTTTGTTTCTGAGTGTTGAACTGGATTATTAGTTATAAAGACATCAGCTGTGTAGTCAATATAGAGGACTTGAGAGCAACATGCTGATGTAGCAATATACTCACCTTCTATTGTGGACACAGACACATTTGTCTGCTTCTTGCATTGCCAGGATACTAATCTGGGACCAAGAAATTGACAACCGCTAGAAGTGGATTTTCTGTTGAAGTTGCATCCTCCATAATCACTGTCTATGTAGGCATAGAGATTAAATTCTCCTTCCTTTGGATACCATAACCCAAGAGCTAGCTTGCCCTTCAAATATCTGAATATCGTCTTGACTACGTTCACATGTGATTCTTCTGGATCAACATGATATCTGGCACACACACAAACACCAAACATAATGTCAGGCCTACTGGCTGTTAGATACATAAGTGAACCTATAATTGATCGATAGTTAGTTTGATCCACTGATTTGCCTTCAGGGTCTGGTCCAATCTTCACTTTTGTATCCACACGAGTTCTAATAGACTGACAGTCGACAAAGTGAAATTTCTTTAACATGGTTTCCACATATTTTGATTGGTTGATGAAGATTCTATCTGCGGTTTGTTGGACTTGCACCCCTAGAAAAAGGTGAGTTCCCCCATAGCACTCATTTGGAACTTTGAATGCATAAGGTCTTCAAATTCTTTGCAGAGTTGCTTGTTTGTCGAGCCAAATATAATGTCATCCATGTAGATCCTGACTAACAACATGTCTTTTCCTCTTATTCTTCTAAAGAGAGTCTGACCAATCTTTCCTCTTTCATACCCATGTTCAAGAAGAAAGGATGATAGAGCCTCATACCACTTTCTTGGTGCTTGATGAAGACCATACAAAGCTTTGTCAAGCTTGTAAACTCTATGAGGGAAATCTGGATCTTCAAAGCCAAGTGGTTGACTCACATAGACTTCTTGAGCAATCTTTCCATACATGAAGGCACACTTTACATCCATTTGATAAACAGTAAATTTCATGGACACAGCATATGCAAGAAAGATTCTGATTGCTTCTAGTCTGGCAACAGGAGCAAACACCTAGTCGTAGTCAATTCCTTCTTCCTGAGTGTATCCCAGTGCCACTAGTCTTGCTTTATTTCTGATGACTATCCCACTATCATCAGTCTTGTTCCTGTACAGCCACCTGGTACCGATAGGGTATTATCCTTCGGGAAGATCTACCAGCTGTCATACTTCTTGCTTCTTGAATTGGAGCAATTCTTCCTACATTGCTTCAATCCAACTATTGTCTTGAAGTGCCTTTTTGATGTTTTTGGGTACTGTTTGACATAGAAAGCATGAGAACAAACAGATGGTTGCAATACTTGACTTGCTTCTTGTCACCCTCTCATTAAGATCACCAATAATGGTTTCAACTGGATGATTCTTGTGTATTCTTATGGTTGGAATGGTGTGACCAGCAATAGTTACATCAAGATTGGAGACATTTAGTTCATTATGGTCAGAGGCAAATTCATGTTATATTTTTGTTGAATTATGAAGATTGTCAACTTTTGTTTGAGTAACTGCTACATCTTCAGCAACACTGAGGTTGCTTGCATCATTTGATGTACCTTGTGTTTCTACTGGATGAGAAGCATGTTTTTGATTTCTGATCTCATTTGACAAGTCATTTGAGTGAGATGGTACCAGGTTGAGACCCTCTTGAGAAGAAACACTAAGCTTTTGTGATAGTTGTCTCATGGGATCAGCTTGAAGAGGAACATCTTCATTCATATGTTCATTAGATGTAGGTGGAATCAATGGATAATTATCTCTTCTTTCTAGAGTTGATGAAGTATTACCTGAATGTATATTTCCTGCATCAGACAAGTGAAATTGGTCAAATGTTTTCCTTTGAGGCACGCTGAACATTGATCAACAAAATTGAATTCTTTTTGAGGAAGACCAATGACATGGTTTCCTTTGACTAACATGTTCATATTTTTAAAGTTAGTGTGCCCCAAACGTCTATGCCAAAGCTGTGACTCATCAAATGATGATTTAGACAAAAGACATGTTTCTTCCTTAGGTGATGCAAAACACAGGTTTAAGGCATATGTATTGTTCTTCCTCGGAGTCTTTCAGACAACCCGTTCTTTAGGGATATGAAATTCAGGTTTTAGAATGTAGGAGTGAGTGTAAAGTGAGTGGAATATTTTTTGTCACAGATCTGAGACACGCTTAGCAAATTGAAATTTAGTTGTTCACAGTAATACACTCATTCAAAGCTCAGCATGCTCTTTGTCATAGATCCTTCTCCTGTAATTCTACAACCTTCTGAATCTCCACCGAATGCCACAATAGTTCCTTATATGTACTTGAAATCATGAAGGAGAGAATGATCTCCAGTCATGTGTTGGGAGCATCCACTGTCTACATACCATAGGCTATTAGACCTGTGTGGATGAACCTACAAGCAAAAAGAACTAATTAGATAAGGAACCCAAGCCATGATGGTCTTGGGTTTCCCGTTCTTTTTCATGATAGTCACCTCCTGGTATTTCCCTCTGAATTGTGATTTGGATGGAGGTGTTCTGGGAGACTTTTGACGATGAATTTGTTGAGTCATCTCATCCACATCTATTGAGGATTCAGATGAATAATGAAATCGTTGGTCTCTATTCCTTTGTAAAAATTTAGCCCGAGTTTCATTATCAAAGGTTGGTTTTTGCTTAGGAAGGTCAAGTTTGTGTTTCATTATGAGATGATTTCTTTGACCCTTCCTTAAATCCTTCAAGTTATTTCTGTCATTTGTCGATCTTGATGTCCTAGATTGAGTATTATGAAGATGAGATCTCACAGAGTGCATCACAGTAGATGTTTTTGAGATGGGCTTATGTTGTGGAATTCTCAATCCCTTCTGATTAAAGTAACAATCAGATGTATTGTGATTGTTCATGTCATAGATTGAACAATACTTGTTCAAATAGCAATTTTTGGTGGAGTGATTATTCATATACAGATAAAACAATATTGATTGAAGAAGCATTTATCTGTCTTGTGATTGAACATGTCACAAATATCACAATACAATTATTTGTTTCTTGAATCAGATTGTTGAGCTTTAGCTTGAGATAACTTCTCAGTAAGTAGCTCATTTTGAGCTGCAAGAGTGTATTTCTCACCATGCAATTTTTGTATGTCAGAAATGAGAGATTTGATTTTGATTTCAAAACTTTTTAGTTCTCTCTTCATCATTTTTGACTTCACTTTTTCTTCTTTAATTTTATCTGCCAGTTTATGGTTGTGTTCCCTATACTCTTGTAATTTATTTATGGATTTTCACTACAAAGGTTAGGTTTTACCTCAGTAGGCATTAAAGATGGTCCATCATTGATGTGGGCCATAAGCGCACGATTTTGGAATTGAGGCTTGACTTCTGTTAGGATCAGTGATCTACGTTTGATTGATTAGAGAGTATTGCAGTGGAAATCAAACAATGAATTTAGACAATTCACAAGAATACAGTCGATATTCAAAGTAAGAACAAACGATTATAGAAATAATTCTTCAAATCAAAGATTTCATTCAATACCCACTTTCGTGGTGGCAAAATGTCACACTTACAATCAGGTCAATCATCCCTTATATAGGAATGTCGTGGTGGAACATTCCTTATATAGGAGATGTGACGTCTGCTAATGTCACTTGATAGTGACATCTAACAGAATTATTCAAACTACTGAGAGTTAACACAACTACTGAAGATGTCAAAACAGCTAACATCTTCTTACAAAAATACTAAGTGTTAACTGTCGCTACAGCTACTGAAAAGAAACTACTGAAACTACAACGACTGAAGAACATGTTCTTCAGTCGTTTTACAAATACTGAAAGAAAAGAAAACTACTGAAAGAAAACCATTACAACAACTGAAGAATGCTTTTTCAGCTGTTGTAACAAACTCTGAAGGCTTCAGTACTTGTACTTGAACTTCAGCTGTTGTCATCAGCTGATGTCTTCAGTCTTTGTACTTCAGCTGTTGATCTTCAGTACTTTGTTCTTCAGCTGTTGATCTTTAGACTTTGGTCTTCAGCTGTTGAAGTCTCCAGTACTTTAGTCTTCAGCTGTTGAAGTCTTCAGTATTTTAGTCTTCAGCTGTTTTTCTTCAGACTTTGGTCTTTAGCTGTTGAAGTCTTCAGTACTTTAGTCTTCAGCTGTTGAAGTCTTCAGACTTTGTCAAACAGCCGATCAAGTCTTGAGCAGTTGTTGTGATATCTGTGAGACTTAGAGGTTTTTATGATCAGGCTCATTGGTTCTTTTGGTCCAACAACTTCCTCAGCATACACACTCCAGTCACATATCCCATCTTGTTAAATCACAAGGGCACTCGCAAAAGGCTGATTGCTTGCATGGGCTTGATTTGTCAGTTGTGCTTGATTCTGGCATGTTTGTTGATGATTAGAATGATGATACTACTATTATTGATTGTTAGAGTGATAGCTTGAGTTGGGCTATGATGATGATTGGCATGGAGAGTTCCTTTGATAGTTGTTTCTTTTGGGGGCATTACACTCTCTCGAGAAATGGCCAGTCATGCCACAGTTGAAGAATTTCAACTTGGATTTATCATATCCATGTTTTGTATTCTCATTCAGGCTCAGATTTCTTCCTTTTCTGAAGAATTTCTTTGCTCTCATGGCAATCATTGCCATTTGGCACTGTAGATCTATTTCCTCAACATCATAAGGATCCATTTCTTCCACATCTTCCTGAATTAGGTAGGCAGAAGTGAGTCTTCCCCCAAGGTAAGCTTCAAAGCTTGCAACAAAAGCATTGTAAGTTGCCTTTTGCTCCTCTGATCTTGAGTCTTTAGGAGAGGTTTGAGGAGCAGTGGAGACTTTGGGTGCTTGTGATGAAGTTGAAGGATGATTGAATGGTGGAGTTGCAATGAACCCAATTTTATTCATTTGATCTCTTGATCAGATGAAATTATCTTCCTCAGTGATGAAAGCATTTTCAACATAATGAGATTCTGAAGGAAATTTGTAGGCCTCAATCACTCTTGGTCCACTCAGGTTTTTGCTTCGGTCATCAAGTTCCAAAGCTTCAATCTTGGCTATCATAATGTCTAGAGTGGTACTCTTAAGATCAAGAGTATTTTTTAGCATGGTGACATTTTGATTCCACCTTTCAAGGAGACTGTGAAGCATTTTCTTGTTAAGTTCTTTAATATTATAAGAAACTCCTATGATTTCCATATCATTTACCAACTGTAGAAATCTGTACAGTTGTTTTGATATGGATTCTCCTTTGGTGTGGTGGAAGGTTTCATACTGATTGACCAGCTTGTCTTTGTTAATTTCAGCAACCTCACTGCTTCCTTCACACATAATTTTCAGTGCATCCCAAACAGCTTTAGCAGTTCCATACTTTTCCAATCTTTTCAGCACATCCATCTTAAGTGCTTAAGTCAAAACTAAGTACGCTTTGAGGTCAATTTTGATTTTCTTATAGTCATCTTCATCCAGAGTTAAGTCTTCAATTGGTATTCTAGCAGTCTTGTAAAGTGTAGCTACAGCTGTTGATAGAGTAACAGGGATGTGTGGACCCTTACATATTGAAATCCAAAATCAAGATCTAGACCTGTGATATAATTTCTAAACCTTATTCTCCACTGTTTAAACTCAGATTTGTGTTTAAGCATTGGAGGTTTAGGTGTATGACCAAGTTCAGAGTAACTGTTAGAATCCATGTTGATGTGTGTGAGTATAGGTTTAGTTGATTTTAAGATTGATTATGTTTGATGAGTCCAACTTGTTCAAGCAGTTCTTTCAAGGTCAGAATGAGTTCTGTAATGATTTACTTGCTGTTTGACAAGAGTATTCTTGTTTTTTACTAAGTAAAGATGATGATATCCACTACTAGCAACTTGATTACCAGATCAATCGAATTCTATTCAGTCTGTCCATAGATCTAAAAGAGAATCGAGAGCCATAGCTCTGATATCAATTGACTGGGGTTGAGTAAGAGTGATATTCTTACTGTGAATCGAATATGATAATCAAGTCAATGATTGAGTGACGGAAAAAACAACCAAAAAACATTCAAAGCAGGAAAAATACTCTTAAATGTTGTTTGTATTGATATATGAAAGTTGATAAATTACAGAGAATAATTGCAACAAAAATTCTCTATCTATCAACCGTCACCTCAGTACGAGGTCAACTATTCTATTTCTAGGCAGACACGATGCCTTTACAAAATGACTAAACTACCCCTGACCTATTCCATGAGAAACTTGTCTAAGTCTTGATCCGCATCTCTGCTTGTTCATCCGCATTGACAAATGCGGATGAGATAATCTAGATCGGCATCTCCACTTGACCATCCGCATTAGTAAGTTGGGCATCTGCATTGGTTAATGCGGATAAACAAATACTTATGCGCATTTGGTTGGTCATCCGTATTTTTCAATGCGGATGAGCAAAGTCTTGCCTGCATCTTCTTTTGTTCTTCCGCATTAGTCAATGCGGAAGAGTAACTTGTTCTTCAGCATTAGTATTATGTCTTCCGCATTAGTCAATGCGGAAGAGTAAACACTTGTCCGAATCAGAGTTATGTCTTCCGCATTAACTAATGCGGAAGATAACACTTGTTATTTTCCTTGAAGATCTTCATCCGCGTTTCTTCTTGGACTTGTGGGATTCCAGCCGAGCAATCATCAATTCACCCATTGAGTTGGCATGTATGATCCTTTCAGGGTGCAACATCGCGCTTCATACCCGGCCACCAATAATCTTTCTTCATGTCTTCGTACATCTTTGTAGCACCGTGATTAATAGAGTATTGAGTCGGATGAGCTTCGTCTATAATCGTCATGCGTAGATCCCCAAAACGAGGAATCCACATCCGTCCGAATCGGGTTCTAACACCGAGTGTGTTTTCACCCAATTCCGCAATGAAACCTCTCATTCTTTCGAAGTTAAGATGATATTCTTTTGATGCCTCATCTTGAAACTCTTTGACTTGCTTCATCACTTCAGAGGTCATGATCAACCGGTAAGCTTTCACCCGAATTGGCTCGGGTCTCTACTTTCTGCTAAGGGCGTCCGCCACCACGTTGGCTTTGCCCGGATGGTAATGGATCTCGCAATCATAATCCTTTATGAGCTCCCACCATCGTCTCTACCTCATGTTCAGGTCGTTTTGCTCAAAGAAGTACATCAAGCTCTTGTGGTCTGTGAATATGGTGCACTTCCTCCCGTAAGGATAGTGCCTCCAAATCTTTAACGCAAAGACCACGGCTGCTAGCTCTAAGTCACGAGTAGGATAATTGACCTCATGAACCTTCAGTTGTCAGGATGCGTAGGCTATACGCTTCCCTCTCAGCATTAACACACATCCCACCCCCGAGTAGGAAGCATCATAATAACCACCAGATCTTCACTTCCATTGGGTATTGAAAGAACCAAAGCTTGAGTCAATCTCGCCTATAACTCCCAAAATGCGTTCTCTTGAGCTTGACCCCATACAAACTTTACATCTTTCCGGGTCAACTTGGTCAGTGGAGAAGGAATCTTAGAGAAGTCTTGAATGAATCTCCTGTAGTAGCCCGCCAAACCCAAGAAACTACGAATCTCGGATGGTGTCTTTGGAGACTTCCATTGCATCACCGCCTCCACCTTTGCCGAGTCTACCGTAATCCCCTCAGGATTCACCACGTGACCCAAAAACTGAACTTCGCCCAACCAGAACGCGCACTTGGAGAATTTAGCATACAACTTCTCCCTTCTCAGCGTCTCCAACACCTCTCGAATGTGACCGGCATGCTCCTTCTCACTCTTGGAATAAATCAAGATATCATCGATAAACACAATCACTGATTTAACCAACAATGGTCAACACACTCGATTCATCAAATCCATAAAAGCAGCTGGCGCATTGGTCAAACCAAAAGACTTGACAAGAAACTCGTAATGACCATAATGCATGCGAAAAGCTGTTTTAGGGATATCCTGCTGCTTCATATTTAACTGATGGTAACCAGATTGAAGGAGTATCCTTGAAAACCAACTGCCACCTTAAAGCTGATCAAACAAATCATCAATTCTTCGTACGGGGTATCAATTCTTTATTGTCAACTGATTCAGCTCACGGTAGTCGATACACATCCTCATGCTACCGTCTTCTTCTTTACAAACAGGACCGGAGCACCCCAAGGAGAGATACTCGGTCTAATAAACCCCTTGTCAAGCAGTTCTTGCAACTGCTACATCAACTCTTTCATCTCGATCGGGGCCAACTGATACGGTGCCTTGGCAACAGGTTGGGCACCCGGTATAAAGTCAATCTGGAACTCGATCTCACGATAAGGTGGCACTCCTGGTAGGTCTTCTGGGAACCCGTCTGGAAAGTCACACACAACCGGTACATCGGACAATTGTGGTGTTAGTGTATCCACATCCTTTGCATAGGCCAAGTAGGCACTACATCCACGCGTCATGCACTTTCCCGCCACCGCCATTGAAATTACTTTCGGGATCGTCGTGACCCAATCCTCTTAAACCGTCACCATACTCCCGTTAGGCGTTATCAAACGAATCATCTTCCTACGACACATAATGTTTGCCTCGTAATCCGCTAACCAATCCATCCCAAAAACTACATCGAAACCACCTAAGGTCATCACGAACAGTCTAACAAGAAACTTATGACGTTCTAGTTCCACATCACATTCTTCTATCATCTCAGAAATCCTGGTAGACTTACCTATGGCAGTTTCTACGTCAAAGGGCGCATCAAAACTCCTACTACTAACAGGGAGTTTAGCATTGAGAGCAGTAGAAATAAAAATTTTACGGACACCAGAACTAAATAACACGAAGGCTAAAGTGTGGTTTATTAGAAACGTACCTCAACAACATCAGGGTCCATCCTAGCCTCATCCTGCATCATCATAAAAGCTCTAGCGCTCACCCTTGGTCCTTCTCCTCCAGCCTTCTTCACCCCAGAACCCTCAGCCCTCAGCTACTTACAATCCCTACTCATGTGACCACTTTCCCCATAGTTGAAACACCTCGTAGCCCCACAATCTCTAGACATTCAATCCCCACCTACACTCGCCATTGTCCTCCTTACCACATTTGCCACACTTCTTCGATCCCGTACCCGGTGGGACCACACGGAAATCATCCACCCGTGCCTTCTTGTTATTCGTCGAGGCACCACCCCGACCAAACATTTTCCCATTCCAATTCTGGTCGCTACCACTCTTCTTGCTTACCTAAGCCACCACCACAACCTCTCGCTCATCATACAACCTTCCGGCCAAATCCACCGCCGACATAAACGTGCTCCGTTGGGCAACGATCATGTGCCTATGGATATCCCCGACAAACCCTGAACGTACCTCTTAATCTTTCGTCACAAAGGCGTCACCTGGTCTGACACCAAACGTGCCATCTCATTGACCTTAGTGGTGTACTACTGATGTGTCATCGTCCTCGCCTCAAACTATAGGAACTCTGTCTCAACCTTGTCCATCTCCCTATGAGCAGCAGCAACAGTGCCATTACCATCAAATGTAGGGGGCTTGCATCATTGATACGCCCCGTAGTTACAGCCTCGTGCCGCCTCCGGCGCATGCTCTTCTTCTTCCTCTTCTTCATCATCAGAGAGAACCGTTTCAGGCTCCGGTTGCTCCCGTTCTCCTGAGGACTGTTCCTCTTCTTTATTTCTCTTTCTCATACAGCCTTGATAACTTCGGTCACCATAGACGGTAAGATTGTCTCCATGACCTCATGAACTTCTTCCACAATAGCCTCTTTTATTGAGGCTCTCAGATTGGCGCTCTCATCACCGCCCTCTGGATGAGGGGTCTCGGGTTCTTAATAAACCACCTTCTCAACTCTAGGCCTTCCTCTTTTGGGTCGCGGTTCAGCACCACGACCTCCACCATGTGAAGCTTCGAAGATCTACCATCAACCATCCACACACACACTGAAAGATTCAAACACAAACACGATCATTCGATGGAACAGCTTAGTTTATGTCGAGTACAGTAAGTCCCTAATTACAGTGGTCAGTTGTGATTAGCCACTTACTTTACGCTTCATACCCCCAAGCATTACCTATCGTGATTACATCAATATCTAAATCTACAAACACACATAACCACATAACATGCACACGTAATACCGGTTAACATTACGAAAATACGTGATGGCATACAGCTACTCAGACTGGCATCCCTTCCCTTTCGGTCCCATTTTCAGTTTATGTTTAGGTTTTTTTTGAAAATTTATATGTTTCACATAAACTTTGGCTCTGATACCAACTTGTAAGGCCCCGTTCCCGGGATGCTTACTGCTGCTTAATCATTACACATAAAACATATATTTTCATTATATTAAAGAAAAACATTATAGCGGAATCATCAAAATAGATATCTCATGTCATTATAAGAGCTTTTGCAAAACAATACATCGTTATCAAGTTACAAAATACATGTTGCATTACATCACAAAAGCATTATAAAAATAGATGCCATCCAAAAGAGCTGAGTAGCCGCCCCCTGCCATCCTCAGCAACATTACCTACCAATTGGAAACACATAAAAGTCAGCGTTGCTGAGTGAGTTTTGGTTTTATAATAAAACATACTTCATCATTTGTTTAGAACAATTCTTTACTTTCTTCCAAATCATAACAGTCTTAGAACGTGATCACAAATCATACATACACATAGATAATAGTTATTATTTTCAACATCGTTCATTTCGTACATTTATTATATTTTGTTTTCATCTAGGCCCTGTCATGTGCTTAACCTCCCTCTAGAGCACCAAGCAATTCATCTAGGGTTAAGCGAGGACCCCATACATCAGGTCAGTCACAAAGATTGAACCCCCGTGTGCATCCTTATGGGGTATTTAACCCGCACACAATTGAGCTGACAACCCCTCATTGGGTGTGAACCTCCATAAGCTTGCTTAATCACATGGATTAAACCCAGTGTGCATCCTCATGGGGTAGCTAACCCGCACACGATTGAGCTAACACTCCTCATTGAGTGTGAACCTACATACATTTGCTTGCAAGACTTTCTTTTGTTCGTTCACTCATTAATGCATGCATTCTTTCATACGTTCCTTTTTTCATTGTCTTTCACTTTACGTTACATAATACTTTTGATTTCATTCATTAATATTCAATCCAAAGCCAAGGTAAAATAATCATACATAATAAGGAACATAACATACAAAGTCAGCATCATCATCCCGGGCATCATACATACATAACATACATCATACATACGATCATGCATAAACATACACATCATACATCATCATACATGCCTATCATAATGCCTATGACCTCAAAATTCAACTTACATGAATCCTCGGGAACCTCCCAAGTTAAAGCCTACATCTACGCATCTCCCCGAATGTAAGAAAGTTAAACTATGCTTTTTCGAGCGCACGAGCCCTATTTGGGCATATGGGCACCCTTCAGTCACATGGCCTCCCAGGAGATTGAACACTTAGAAGAATAAACATCAAGTGACTGGACCCTATACCAATGGGCCCTCTGCGAATAGACCTATGCGGATGGTCACAATGGGCGAATGAACCCAATGCAGATGATTACCCAGGCGTATGCACCTCTGTCGCATGACTCCCATGCGAATGAACTTCAGTCGCATGACTCACATGCGTATGGACCTTAATCACATGGCATCCATGCACATGGACTTTAGTCGGATGCCTTTCGGCCGTATGGCCTCCTGTCGCATGCCATTCGATCGCATAGCCCTAGCTGATGAAGAATGTAGTTCATCCCGAACCTAATATGCACTTTTCGGCCTCCAAAACCTCTCAAACCTATTCTAAGCTCAATCAACCATCCTAAACCTTAGGAATACATACTACACAAGCACCATTCAAACACAACGAAGCCCGAAATCAACCCCACACAAAACAACACAAACACATACATACGGGTTCAACACACACATTTCAAAAACGGATTTTACTATGTGTTCCACCCCCAAATAAGTTGAAAACGTATAAAAGAGAGGTCCTAGAACTCACACAACCAACCCTGTCGAGTAGAGCTTCAATCCAACCCACTACACCTGAACTTTCACGCTCGAATCCACGAAAACCGAAGCTTGAACCTCTTTTTCTCCTCTGTCTTCTCTCTTGGCCAATTTTGTAAGTGTGGGGGAGGGTGTGGGCTGCCTTCCCCCTTTTATACTCCCACTCATTCAAGTTTTTCCTATTTGGAAAGTTCTGTCCCTTGACTTTGGACTTCATTTCTTTCCTTTCTCTTTTCCTTCTTTCTTTGGCTTCATGTAAACCCCGATTATTTATATATTTTGAAGCCGACGAAAGAAGAAAAGAAAAAAGTACAAATCGAGGGACCAAGCTCGCCAAGAAAAAAAAGATGGTGAGGGGGTATATAAAGGGAGAGGCAGCCAATACCCTCTCCCCACACCAATATTTCAGCCAAAAGAAAGAGGAGAAGAGTGAAAGAAGAGAAAAAGAGAGAAAAAGTTGGTTCGGGTTGGTTCGAGTGAGCCACAATTGTCGAGAAGCAAGTCAAACCAAAGCTCTACTTCTCGGTGTCGTTTATGTGAGTTCTAGGACCCCACTTTTACTTGTTTTCAAAAGATTTTGGGGCTGGAAAGCATAGAATACCCATTTTTGTATGTATGTGTGTTTGACCCATTTGGGTGTGTTGCGTGTGATGCGTTTAGAGTTTGTTTCCGGGCTTGTGTGTGCTTGAATGGTGTCATGGTATGCATCCCTAAGGTTTAGGATGGTCGATTTGGGCTTAGAATGAGTTTAGATGAGTTTGGAAGTCGAAAAGGGCAGTTTGCATTCGGCTGTAACTGCATTCTGCATCAGCTAGGGCTAGGCAACCGACTGGAGACCGAATGGAGGCCATACAGCCGAATACAGTGCGATTTGGATCCATTCGCATGATTTAGGTCCATTCCTACGATTGAAGGTCTAGGTGCATGAAGGTCATGCGATTGAAGGTCCAGTCGCATAAGTGCTCATCCGCATTAGTCCCATTTGCATGAGGTCCATCCGCATTAGTCCATTCGCACGATTGGGTGTTCATTCGCATGAGTGTTCATCTGCATTGGTTCATTCGCATGATGTTCAGTCGCATGGAGGCCATGCGACTAATGGGTGTCCATACGCCCGAATAGGGCTGTTGCACCCGAAGGAAAGTGTAGTTTGCCTTCTGACTTTTAGGGGAAAGTGCAGATGTAAGTTTTGATGTAAAGGTACCCGTAAGAGCATGTAAGATGACAATTGAAGCCTTATAAATCATGTTGGGCATGATGGTGTTGCATGTTTATGCATGTTATGTATGAATGATGTTGCCCTGTATGATGATGATGACTGTTTATGACATGTTTCTTATTATGATGTATGTTTATCTTTCTTGTGGCTTTACGTGTCATGTTAATGAATGAATGAAGTATTATGTAACATAAAGTGAAAGATAACGAAAGAGGAACATGATGTAAGAATGCATGCATTATTGAATGATGAATGAATGTAATGAAAGGCTTGCAAGCACATATATGAGGTGAGCAACCCTGTTGTTGCAACAGACTCGGATAGTGTGCTATCATGAAATTGCCATGAGGTGAGCAACCCTGTTGTTGCAAGAGACTCGGATAGCGTGCTATCATAGAGATTGGTAATGAGGTGATCAACCCTATGGTTGCAAGAGACTCGGATAGCATGCTATCGTGAAGTTGCTATGAGGTGAGCAACCCTGTTGTTGCAAGAGACTCGGATAGCGTGCTATCGTTGAGATTGGCAATGAGGTGAGCAACCCTGTGGTTGCAACGACTCGGATAACATGCAATCATTAGGATTGCTAATGAGGTGAGCGACCCTGTTATCGCAACAGAGTCGAGAGAACGAACGTATAGAATGAATGAAAGTTAACGAATGTAATGGAAGATAATAATTATATTATCAATGTGTATGTATATGGCATGGTCACAAATGGATGTCAAGCGCAGTATGATTTGAAAGAAAGTAAATAACCGTTTTAACGATAGAAAAGTATGTTTTATTATAAAACTAGAACTCACTCAGCAACGCTGACTTTTCATGTGTTTCCAGTTGGCAGGTAATAGTTGCTGAGGATGGCACGAGGTGGCTACTCAGCTCTTTTGGGATGGAATTCTTTTGATTAATGTTTTTGCATTGTAATGCGAACAAGCCATTTTGTAATGAATGTTGTATTAACTTGCAAAAGTATTTACATGGAAATGAAAGACTATTTTAGTATCTAAAAATGTCAGATTGTCTTGGAGGATTGTAATGCGACCAAGCCATTTTGTAATGTTTTTGCGATGGCATTCTTTTGATTATTTTACTCCTCCTTATAACTATCTGAAAATGGTTCTAACAAATCAAAAGTAGAGATGGGAAACATGACAAAGCTCCCATCATTACTCCTAAAAAATTTAGGTCTTGGAGCAGACGAATGGAAGGCTTCATCAGATACCAATACCGCAAAATGTGGTACTCCATTGTCAACGGCCTATATAAACCCAAGGTGGAAGCACCCGGTGGAAATGGTGCCATTATAGAAAAGGTTGTTGAAGATTATTCTGACGAGGACCGAAACAAGATGGACATTGATAGCAATGCAATGACTATTCTTGTTAGATGTCACTATCAAGTGACATCAGCAGACGACACATCTCTTATATAAGAGGTGTCGACCTAATCATAATTGTGACATTTTGTTACCACGAAAGCGAATATTGAATGAAATATATTTGCAGATATATTCTCTCTCTCTATAACCGTCTTTGTTCTTTATTGAATATCGTTTTGTTCTTGTGAATCGACTAATTCATTGTTTGAATTCCGCTGCAATACTCTTCAATCAATCAAACATAGATCACTGATCCTAACAAGTGGTATCAGAGCAAGGTTAATCATTGATCGATCTTACAATTGATCATTGAAACTGCTAATTGATATCTGTGTTTGATTGAATTAGCGTATTTGCAAGAACTGGTTATAGATAATTGAATTTCTGCCGCTTTCGTTCATTTATTTTGAGATCTTCTAGTTCAATTGGTTGTTGCGTTGTCTGTTCTAAATCTGTTTTAGTTTAACTAATTTGATTGAATCCGAAATGACGACTCCTTCTAATGATCCTCACAATACTGGTTCCTCAACCAAGCCTCCGATGCTGGTTAGGACCGAGTATAACATATGGCAACGAAGAATGCTTCATCACCTGTCTGTTAACAGTTCAGGTTGTTGGACATCTGTGGTACATGGACCACATAAGCCTATGGTGAACAATCCGGAAACCAATCAAATGGTTCCGAAGAAGAAGGAACAATACTCTGATGAAGATCGGAAACTATTTGAGATTGATGCTAAAGCCCATGGAATTCTAGCCATGGCACTGCCTAATGAAATCTATTCAGGGCTTATGCATCATGAAACTGCTCATGATCTCTGGAATGCTCTGAAGAACAATTCGGTGGCACTGATGAGGTCTTAGCAAACAATAGAGAAATCCTTGCTCAACAATATGAGACATTCTCTCATAGAAAGGTGAGACACTGACTCAACAGTTTGAGCATTTTTTCCTGCTTGATATCTGAGCTGAAATGGTGAAACAGGAATACACCAATAGCCAGATGAACACAGATTCCTCAGATCACTGCCTGAGAGATGGGACACATACACTATTGTCCTACGCTCCAGTGCAAATCTAGAAGGCCTATCTCTCACCCAACTTCATGGGAAACTGCTTACATTTGAAAGAGAGATAGAGCAGAAGAGGAAACTGTCCTCATCAGGAAAGCTCACTGATGACTTTGTACCAGGCAATACTGCCTTGGTTGGTCATGAGTCAGAATATGCTGCATCTGAAAGCATTATGATGAGCATATAGATTTCTCTTCAAATAGTTCTGATCATGCATTTGTTGGTATTGAGAGTCATTCTGGCAGTAATAGTGACAATTTATGCTTCATCATGGATGATCTGAAAGGAATAGCTGATGATGATCTAGAAGAGATGGATATTCTGAGCCAGATGGCACTGATTAATATCAGATCTCAGAAGTTCTACAAGAGAACTGGCAGGAAATTTCCTGACTCTCTGGCAAAACCAAAGTTGGTTTTGACAAGAGTAAGTTGAGGTGTCACAAATGCCAAAGGCTAGGACACTTTGCAAGAGAGTGTAGATCAACTGGATCTAACTCTTCTGCACCCTTTGTGACTTTTCCTAGTACTAGTCCACAAAACAGAGGGCAACATCCTGCTGGTTCTGGTCATTATTCACATCCTAGATCCCCTGCATACTTTGTTCCCCAGGGTCAAATGTCATATCCTTATCCCTGCTATTATGTGCCTCAACCAAATTTTGTTCAAGCTCCAATTGCATAACAACCACAAGCATTGCCTGAACCACAGCCTTCCCAATCTCATCAACAAACTCAACCTCAACAACATAGCTTCTTCACCCAGGAGTTGTTGACTGGAGCAGTTTACCAGATGACATGTCTGGTCATGAACAACTGTTCTCAGGTGCTGGTCAACACTGGTGGTGACAGTCCATTTGGAAATCTAGCTCTTATGGCTTTGGATTCTGCTGATACTTCCTCTCTATGCCTCTACACCAAAGGTATCACAGGTATCCTCTGAGGCAAAAGCCAAATTATGTTCTGACACATGCATAGCAGCATTTGCATCTATTAGAGAAGCAAATGTAGCTTTAATCAACAAGAACATTGAGCTAGAACAAATAATTTCCAAAAACAAAGCTGAATTTGAGTCTGTGCTTAATGATAAAAATGATGAGATTTACAAACTGAAATGCCAAATACTGATGATAAGGCTAGGGAAGAGATACTTCTAGAGAAGTATAAAGATCTCAAAGAAACCCTTGCAGTTACCCAGGTAGAGTGTGATAGATGGTTACAATCATGCAAAGGTTTTGAAATGCTTCTTAGTAAGCAATCTGCTTCCAATGTGAAGTTTGGCATTGGTTACAATCACACTGCTCCACCTACAGATTTTACTCCAAGAGCAGAGGTAGAATCTGATGGTGAGAGTGATAACCAATCCATCTCATCATGTGATCTACTTTCTGATACAGCACAATCAGAAGTAGAAGTCAGCATCAAGCCCTCTCTGAACCTATCAGCTGATGTTGATGGTTCAAATGCTAACACTCACATGATCAATGAGTTGATCAACTCAGGAGTTAATTCTGAAGTCCTGAAAGGACTAGAGAGCAGGATTTAACACCTGAAGTTCAAACCCAACTGCTGTCAGTACTGAAGAGAAGAAAACTGTCAGTAGAAAGAGTTTGAAGACTACTAAAGAGGCAGTCAAGAAAGCAAACAATGCTTCCAAAGCATTGAAGAGCAAGTCTCAGTTGCTTCACCCTCTTTAGTTGATGATCAACCTAAGATGAAGAAGAAACCATGTGAAGTATGTGGTTTGTTCAATCATCTTACAGATGATTGCTGGTACAAAAGAGGTTCCAAACTCAAACAAAAAGAAGAAATTAAAGAGAAAATGGTAAAAATGAAAACTGAGTTTGAGACCACATTTGTATCAGCAACATCAAATCCTGTAACCCTTAAGTCCTCAAAGAAATCCAAAAAGGAAGGGGTTAAACAGGTGACAGCTGAGAGTGCTCAGAAGAAGAAGGTGCAACATAGGAACTTATCAAACTCCACTGGCAATGTGTCTGATGAGCTGAAAGCTTTATCACAAAATCAGACACAGCTGGTTATGATGGTTCAACATCTGTTGGGTAGAGTTAACCACTAGATGCTCCTATGTTGAAACCACAGAAAAGGAGATCCAAGCCAAAGGATTCCTCTTCTTCACCATCTTCTTCCTCTCAGGCTGTTGTTTCAAATAAACCTGTTAGTTTACCATCTATTGATGAGACCAGGCCCAAAACCAAAAAGGTTTGGGTCTCTAAAACTAACTGATTGTTTATTTTTGCAGGGTTCTCCAACATGCCAAAGTAGCATCTGGTATGTAGACAGTGGGGATCTATGCACATGACTGGGAACAGCTCTCTTCTTCATGACTACTCTCAAGGAAAAGGGATTTGTTTCTTTGGCAATGATGCTAGGGGTTACATCATTGGTAAGGCTTTGTCTCCAATGGAGAAATCAAATTTGATGATGTTAATCATGTGGAAAATCTCAAGTACATCTCTTGAGTGTCAGTCAAATGTGTGATAAAGGCCATGTTGCTCTTTTCACCAGTCAGAACTGTAGGATTCTGTCATCCAAAGTTTTGCACTTGATTGACAAGGTGTTGGATGATCACACTCTCCTGAGAGCCAACAGGACAGGAAGAGTGTATGCCTTAGATCTTTCCAAGAAAATAGATCTCAAAGGCAATCCTTGCCTATTTTCCAAAGCCTCTTCTCAAGAATCTAAACTGTGGCACAGAAGGCTGGGTCATGTTAATTTCAAAACATGAATCAGCTTATCCACAATAGTTTAGTCAGAGGCTTACCAATAAAGGAGTTCCACTGTGATGAAACCTGCACTGCTTGTTTAAAAGGAAAACAACACAAAGTCTCATTCCCTCCTATTGAAGAACCTAAGTCCACTGCCTGCTTGCAATTACTGCATATGGATCTATTTGGTCCTGTGAGAGTGATGAGCATGGCAAAGAAGAAATACTGTCTGGTAATTGTGGATGATTACTCCAGATTTGTATGGACTTTCTTTCTACATTCAAAGGATGAGGTTGCTCAGAAGGTTATTAACTTTGTGTTGTATATTGAGAAGCAGTATTCCCTTCCAGTCAAGTGTATCAGGAGTGATAATGGAACTGAATTCAGGAATCATACACTTGATGAATTCTATCTCTCAAAGGGAATCAAAGGCAGTTTAGCATCCCAGGACTCCAGAACAAAATGGAGTAGTGGAGAGAAAGAACAGGACCCTCATTGAAGCTGCAAGGTCCATGCTGGCTGACTCTGGTTTGCCACTGACCTTTTGGGCTGAAGCTGTCAACACAGCTTGCTATGTGCAGAATAGAGTTTTAGTAAATCAGAGGTTGATGAAGACTCCATATGAAGTTCTCCATCATTTGGCTCCTCTGATTTCATTTTTCAAAGCATTTGGATGTCCCTGTTTTATTCTCAACACAAAGGATCAACTCCATAAATTTGATCCTAAGGTGGATGCTGGGTATTTTGTTGGTTATTCATCTACTTGCAAGGCATACAGAGTCTTCAACTGCAGAACAAAGATAGTTGAAGAGACTCTGCATGTGAAGTTTAATGAATCTCCTTTGGACAAGATTCCACAAAACCCTGTGGAGTTGTTTGATTTGGACATACTGCAATATGTTCCTTATCAACCTCCAGCTGTTGCAGATCCTGTGGCTCAATCATCTTCTGCAGCATGTCTTCCACCTGGTGGTATTGATGATGATGATGATAATATCAATACTCACCTATTCAAGTTTAGTGACCAACTGCCTGTGTCTGCTAAACTTGATGTTCCTGTAGCTTCAGCAGTTCCATCCACAACAAATGCTGATGAGATCTCTGTTTCCTCTGCATCTTTTGAGTTACCATCAAATTCTTGGTTTCAAGAGTCTACATCAACATCTGCTGCTGCTGAAGGTTCTACAAACACTTGCACAGATCTCATTGTTTATCAAGAACTGAAGAATCACCCCATGTCTCAGATTATTGGTGATATCAATGCTGGTGTTTCAACCAGAAGTCAATTGTCTAACTTCTGCTTCTATGCTCTCTTCATCAGTCAGCTAGAGCCAAAGAACTACCATGTTGCTTTGAGAGACAATGGATGGGTTGAAGCTATGCAGCTTGAGCTACTTCAGTTCAAGAAACAGCAAGTGTGGGAACTTGTTCCTCTTCCCCCAGGTAAGTGTGCAAGGCACTAAATGGGTGTTTAGGAATAAAACGATGAAAATGGGCTTATTGTTAAGAACAAGGCTAGACTGGTTGTACAGGGGTTTTCACAAGAAGAAGGTATTGATTATGATGAAACCTTTGCCCCTGTAGCCAGACTAGAGGCAATCAGATTGTTCTTAGCCTATGCTGCATTCCACAATCTTAAAGTTTTTCAAATGGATGTTAAAAGTGCATTTTTATATGGTAAAATAAAGGAAGAAGTTTATGTGTGTCAACCACCAGGCTTTGAGGATAATAACATCCTGAATGGGTGTACAAACTTGATAAGGCTCTTTATGGGTTGAAACAAGCTCCTAGAGCCTGGTATGAGACACTCTCTACTTTTCTTCTTAAGAATAATTTCACTAGAGGCTCCATTGATAAAACTTTGTTTATTAAGAAGGTGGATCAGCATAAGCTACTTGTTCAGATTTATGTTGATGATATTATTTTTGCATCCTCTGATCCCCAGTTGTGTGATGATTTTACAACATTAATGAAAAAGAGGTTTGAAATGAGTGCAATGGGAGAATTACAGTTCTTTCTAGGCTTGCAAATCAAACAAAGGCTGATGGAACCTTTATTCATCAGTCAAAATATACAAAAGATCTTTTGAATAAGTTTGATTTACAAAACTGTAAGCCCTGTTCTACTCCCATGTGCAACACCACACAACTGGATGCTGATCAGAAAGGTAAAGCTGTTGATGAAACGCTTTACAGATGTATGATTGGGTCCTTGATGTATCTAACAGCTTCTAGACCAGATATTATGTTTGCTACATGTGTTTGTGCTAGATTTCAGGCTGCTCCTAAAGAGTCTCATTTGATTGCAGTCAAGAGAATCTTTAGATATTTGCAAGGTACACAATCTCTGGGTTTATGGTATTCCACTGGACACTCTTGCAAATTAGTTGCTTTTTCAGATAGTGACTATGCAGGGTGCAAGTTAACTAGAAAGTCAACTTCTGGTGGTTGTCAATTCCTAGGCAACTGTTTGATTTCTTGGCAGAGTAAGAAACAAACATCTGTTGCTACATCAACTGCTGAGGCCGAGTACATTGCTGCTGCAAGTTGCACCTCTCAGGTACTCTGGCTTCAGAACCAACTTCTGGATTATGGCATTACAGAGACTAAGACTCCATTGTTAATGGATAGTGCTTCAGCTCTGTGTATTGTCAAAAATCCAGTCCAGCACTCTAGGACCAAACATATAGAGATCAGACATCATTTTATTCGGGATTGTTTTGAAAAAGGTCTGATTGATCCTAAGTTTGTGCCTAGTGCTGATGAGCTTGCAGATATTTTTACTAAGCCTTTGGATAGTTCTACTTTCCAAAACCTTGTGTTAAGGCTTGGTATGCTGCAGCTAGAATAAGTGACAACTACTGATGATTTCAGTAGTAATTACTGATGATCATTGGTACCATGTCACATATAAGTACTGATGAGTCCTTTCCCTTCAGTAGTTTTTATAACTACTGATGGCTAAATGCCTCACAAGTACTGAAGTACTTTATCTGTTCCAAACTACTGATGTAGTTAAAACTACTGATGTAGTTACAACTACTGAAATCAGTATAAACAGATAAGTACTGATGTCCTATGAAACACCTGAAAATCAGATGCAAAGTCTGATGAGTAAGTGTTGAGGACAGCATGAAACAGCTGAAAGGCTATGAATTGACGACAACTACTGAAGAGAACTTTCTCTTCAGTTGTTTCAACAACTGCTGTTTCATTCTAAACAACTGAAGCAAACCATGTCTTCAGTAGTTTTTATAACTACTGATGACTAATACCAAGTCTTCAGTTGTTTACAACAGCTGATGACAAAACCACTGTCTTCAGTAGTTTCACAACTACTGATGACAAACCCAAGTCCTCAGTTGTTTCAATCATCTGAAGTCAAAACCACGGTCTTCAGTAGTTTTCTACTACTTCTGATGCCTAACACCACGACTTCAGCTGTTTCAACGTCTGAAAGGATAATACCATGTCAACAGTCGTTTAAAACTACTGATGACTAACACCACATCCTTCAGTCGTTTTCTTACCCGTACCCTATAAATCCCTGACCTAATCCTTCAAGCTTCATCTTCTTCAAACCTAACGTTCCTCTCCAAAACTTCTCTCTTCTCAATGGCGTCCATGCAAATTAAACCGCGACACAACTGTGTTGCCTACCTTACTAAATCGCCTGTCTGGGCTAAGTTCGATACTGCTATCGATCTTATGGTTCAGTCCCAATACAAAACGGCATTTCTTCTGAATCCCATACTACATGCCGAATCCCTCCAACAGTTTTGGATGAACGTTACTATTACCACTGGGGAGAACAACACACCATCTCTCCAGTCGGTCGTTAACAACAAAGAAGTGGTCATCACTCCTGCAATAATCCGCCAAATTCTTTCTCTGGATGATGCTATTTCTCCTGCTGGATATCCCAAGGGCACCACAGATCTATCCTTTGCCAACATGGATATCAAGGCAATCTCAGTGCCTCCACTATCATGAAGAAACACTTCCATGACGCTGAACGCCTAATTTTTCACATGGTGAATGTATGTTTGGCTCCTAAGACTTCGTCTTGGGATCAAATGTCGACAAAGTGGCAGCAGGTAATGTATTCTATTCTTGAGCAACAACCGTTAAACTTTTCAGAAATAATATTTTCGGAGCTCAAGGATATGGCTCAAAAACTAACTGTTAACCGTTGGATACTATATCCACGGTTCATAATGGCCATCATTACAAACCAGCTTAATGCTGAGGGACTTGTTGGCTTGGGAGTCCCTGCTACGGCTGTTCTGCCGGAAGTATACTCCGGCACAACTCTGACCAGACACTCAAATTGGCTGCCAAGCTGCGCAAACCCACGCAGCTGGAACCCACAGCCACCACCTCCAAATCAAAAGTCCCCACCAAACCCACCAAAAAGAAACCCAAAACGGCTACTCAGGGATTGAGTCCCCTGAGGATGCCCCTGCAACACAAACGCAGGATATATCCACTGGTCCAAACCCCTAGTGGATACAAGGACTCTTCCAGCCATAGCCGCTCAGGCTTCCTCTCAACAGGAGCCTGCAGCAACCACACAGGGGTACCTACATATCTGGGATCTTCCTCACTTGAGGGGATTGCCATTGAAGAGCACCAACCTCCCAGGTGCACACTGCTTCTATCCCTTCACCCCATACAACCGCCCCTCACAGCCCAACTTTAATAGTTGCACAAGTGCTGACTCAACTGCACTCCTCACCCCCTCCCCAGAAACCACTTACTACTGGGAACACCTCTACAATTGAGGGGGAGGAACACAGTGCAATTGAGAACCCACAGCACGGGGTTTACCACTTCTATCTCCTGGTGTAGATAAGGAGGTTAGAATATCTAGTGAGGCTGCCACCTCTTCTGATCAGCACATGATCAGAATGAGGCTGGTAACATTGCTAAGACCTCACTAGAGGCAACAGCTGATGATGGACATTGTCCTGAGGCTGGAAGTCCCCAGTACCAAGCAAAGGGGCACATGCAACAACTGGTCTACACCCAGTGCATGTAAATCCTGCTCCAAGCAGGAGGTCAGATGATTCAGCTTCGGCTGATGATGACCTGGGCTTTTTCTACGATGTTCTTGCCCAGAACACAATCCTTGAAGAGAAAGTCAGTAGGCTGCAAAACCTACTTGACCAACTCTCACAAGGAGAAAGACCATCTGCCTCCACCAACCCACAGATGGCACCTTCAGTTGAAGGTTCCCCAAACACTGAGCCACTCCAAACTCACCACCTGCCTCTGCTTCAGGCCCTATTTCTCAGGAACAGAACCCTCCTGAGCAAATAGGTGCTGTACTTTCAAATTCCCTCCCTCTCATCACACCCATAATCACTGATATTGTGACTAAAGCCATTGATGAGAGGCTTTCCTCAACTTTACAACCCTTGATTGATGCTGCTGTGCAAAAGACACTTTCTGCGGTACAACCCCTTCCTCCAATGCATCCAAAAAGGGGGAGAGTACTGCAGTGAAAGAAAAGAAGAGGAAAAGAACAGAGGAAAAGAAGGAAGAGAAGCAAGCCCAAGAGGAGAAGAGAAAAGCAACCACTGCTCACTTACAAGCGAAAGAAAGTGCTGATGATCAACCTACTGAAGACAAATCCTTGGAAGAGCTGGTAAAAGAAGCTGACCTACACACAGCCGATCCATGGATAAAATAATTGAACAACTCTTCAGGCAAGGTTTGATACAGCCACATTGGATAGTGAGATCAGAAGGTTGGAAGTGCAAGAGATTCAAACCCGATGGGCTGGGTATGATGCTCTTGAAAAAGAGAGATTGGATAATGATCCGCTTCATTGCAAAATACTTAGGAAGATCTTTAATGGAGATTCGCGCGTGGACGGGACAGTATTCTGCTATAGCCACCAGAATCTGTCTGTCTGAGCAATTCCACAAGGGATGCACCTAGAAGGAGGAGAAGGGTGCTGAGGATGGAAGAAGAGAAGAAGAAAGGATGAAGATGATAGTCTTGCCACTCTCTGCTGTTCTAAAGCTACCAAAACCCAGAAATCAACCCATGATCACACCTGACTCTCAAAGGGAATGGTTAGAGTCAAGATAGAGATGAAGAACAAGCAGAAACAGCATGATGAGCAACTATTGAAGATGGTTGACAGGAATTTCCTCAGTCATCATCTATACAAGCCATGAAAGGGCATGCTCAGAGGCTGTACACTCTCTCAGGCACACTTTCTTATCAGAAGGAGAGAGTGAGAGTATGGCCAGACCCCAGGGTGAGTTCTAGAATCCATAAAAGAACTATTCCCACAGATACAATGGCCAGTTAGAAAAACAATAGATTCTACCATCATGTTGGCCATTGTAGTCACACCTTGGGAAATCATTGATGAATTCAAGAAAGCTCATCAAGCAAAGATGACCCCTCAAGCTTTATGGAAAACAAGATGATCAAAAGGGGTTGTTATATAAAAAGCTTGAAGACATCCAAAGAATGAGCTCCAGTTACTCCTTGAAGGCACCCATCCTGATGAATTTGTCTATAGGGAGGTACTACAGTGAGCTGCTAAAAGGGCACCATGACCAGAGTACTTATCTGAGTACTATGGTCCAGAGTTCTTCTTCGAAGGAGGAGTAGAAGAACTCTCCAAGGAGGAACAAGTTGTTCTCCTTGAGGCCTATGTTCGAGAGTCATACAGACTCATATAGGGAAGTAAATCTCATGAATGGGATAACCACTCTGTGTCCAGTTCCCCAAAACAGAGTTCCCATTCATACCTTGCCAAACAAATATCTGAGATTTCTTCCCAGGCCGAGCTTACATGGGTCATCTTCTACTGATCAAGAGGAAAAAGACCAACATTTTGCCAACAATAA
This sequence comes from Flaveria trinervia, assembly GCA_025506515.1. Classification (NCBI taxonomy): domain Eukaryota; kingdom Viridiplantae; phylum Streptophyta; class Magnoliopsida; order Asterales; family Asteraceae; genus Flaveria; species Flaveria trinervia. Next base: position 67,204,059 of record CM046450.1, on the reverse strand, counting down.
GTGGGATTAAATATTTTAGAGGTTTTGGCTGCATTGGTTCAGGGGGAGTTGTTGGACCAAAAGAACCAATGAGCCAAGATCAGAAAACCTCTAAGTCCCACATGTATCACAACAACTGCTGAAAGCTTATCTGCATTTGACAAGTGCTGAAGCTTCAACAGCTGAACACAAGTGCTGAAGCTGAACTCTGAACACAAGCTGAAGTAACAAGAGCTGAAGAACACAAGACTGAAGCTGAACAGCTGAAGAAACAGTACTGAAGCTGAACAGCTGAAGAACACAAGTACTGAAGCTGAACAGCTGAAGAACACAAGTACTGAAGCTGAACAGCTGAAGAATACAAGTGCTGAAGCTGAAAGACCAAGTACTGAAGTACAACAGCTGAAGAGTTTACAAGTGCTGAAGATCAACAACTGATGTACAAAGTCTGAAGACAAAGACTGAAGACATCAGCTGATGATATCTACTGAAGTCATCAGCTGATGAAACATCTGAAGGTCAAAGTCTGAAGATCAAGTACTGAAGCCTCAGTAGTTTGTCACAACTGCTGAAGAGTACTTCTTCAGTAGTTGTGATATCAGTAGTTTTATATTTCTAGTTTCAGTAGTTTTGTAAAAACTGAAGAGCTTGTTCTTCAGTCGTTGTAGTTTCAGTAGTTTTATATTTCAGTAGTTATAACAACTGATAACACTTAGAACTTTTTGTAAGAAGATGTCAGCTGTTTTGACATCTTCAGTAGTTGTGTTTCAGTTGTAATAAATCTGTTAGATGTCATATCAAGTGACATCAGCAGACGTCACATCTCTTATATAGAGGTGTCGACCTAATCATAATTGTGACATTCTGTTACCACGAAAGCGAATATTGAATGAAATATTTTGCAGATATTCTCTCTCTCTATAACCGTCTTTGTTCTTTATTGAATATCGTTTGTTCTTGTGAATCGACTAATTCATTGTTTGAATTCCGCTGCTACTCGTTCAATCAATCAAACATAGATCACTGATCCTAACAATTCATTATGACTGCATAACCGAACTCCATTATGGTGGGGTTTGAGGCATTGCAATTTGCAATAGTCTGTCCAAAGATTGTTTGATGCATCTTGCTCAGATGTACTCAAGTCCTAACGAGCTCCAACAAGGGCTCACTAAAGCGGCCGTTTGAACTTCACTTATATGGCTCGGAGACTCTCATGTAGCATATTTTCAGATACATGGATCCTATTTATTCTCTTCAGTCTGTGAAGAACACTCCTGAACTTAGAGTCCTTACTAGAAAGTTCATGAGTGCTCTTCCAAATGAGTGGACATTCTATTGTGTCTCTATCAAGAGGACAAAGAACTTGAACACTCTTACTATGACTAAACTTTACGAGATCCTTGATGGATACCGTTTAGATATGGAGAGTAAGAAGGGCCACCAGACAAGCAGACCTTTGAGTCTTCCTGCTAGAAACGCCTTAATGGTTGAAGGCTTAGTACCCCCACAACCTCATCAATACCTGACATACAACCAGCAACCATCCTAATCATCTCGACCTTACTTTCCCTAAGACCCCAAGGTCTCAACAGGCTCAGCACAGTTCCTTTTAGGACAACTATGCCTTTGTCTGAGGAAGTGGACACTCTAGTAACTTTCAGTACTACTTTGACGATATGGAGTGGTTCAGTCCAGATGATGTGATGGCCCTTTTAACTTACAGAGCGAAGAAGTTCTTCAAGAGAACTGGAAGGCAATTCCCTTAGAACCCAACTACAACAAGTTTGGATTTGACAAACGAAGCCCAAATGTTACAACTGTAACCAAGTTGGTCACTTTGCAAGAGAATGAAAGGGTCCCAAATCAAATCCAGGAACCCCACAAGTCTCCACACATCCCTCTACATCAAAGCCCACTGGAAATTGAGTGAAACAACTTCAATGGCTCAAGAAGTCGACTAGAGCTTTATGGTGCAGGATGTGACTCCTGCTCCAGCACTCATCGCTGGAATAAATGATAACTAGGTATATGAACATCTCTGTACTCCCGCCTGTATTGCAAAGGTTAAATTATATCAGGACTACAATTTGGAAATAAATCTCATATTGAGTCTTTAAATGTTTTGAAATCTAATTTTAAAAGGGCTGAATCTAACTACCAAAAGAAAATTGAAGAGTTAGAGAAAACTGTTTCCCTATTAAAACATTAACACACCAATTACAAGACTCAAATAAAGGATTTAATATCCAAATTGCCTGAGGCTCAAGCCTAGCTTGCCACTGATAAGGCTAAAGCCAGGAAGTATGCTATTTCTAAGTAGAACTTCCAAGCTATTATTGCATCATCCTCCCACTCCAAAATCTACTATCAAAACAAAGAAGGTTGAGGACCAATGAAATTGCTTCACCATATTCTTATCAGTCTATAAGACAACCAAGATGTGGTACGAAGAGCAAGAGGTCCCATATGCTGACCCATCTTCACATGAGTTGAAGAATGATGCAATAATAGATACCAGCACAGGGAAGGAACAGGTAATTCAATCCACTCCTCCTAGTGAAGATCAAGTCCTAACCACCAAAGCTAGAAGAAGCAGAGCTAAAGTTGCCAGAAGAACTCCTAAGAAAGTGGTTGAGTCAAAGCTGAATATTGACCCGAAACAAAAGGGTGTATTTATCTCCGCTGGATTCCAAGTGGTAGGTACTTCTGGTTCAGGAAAGGAGTGTAGTACCAGCACTCCTATCCTACCAAAGGATTAGAAGTTAAAGGGAGATGTTGCTGAAAAAGAAAAAGAGAATAAGAAATGCAACCCACAAGCTCCCAAAAGACTAACATTACATGCATAATGTGGGGTGTGCAAAACCACATGGCTAAAGATTATTACTACAATCCTACTAGCACACATTATGCAAATATTTTAGAAAGGAATGAGTAAGGAAGGTTTCTCATTTGGACCTTATCAGATGGTCCAAGTGATGAAAAAGGGAAGTAAGTTTTTGAAGCTAGATTGTTTTCAGAAGAAAATCCTTCTTTCGAAGGAAAATGGCTTCGGAAGCAAAGCTGTTAAAAATATGAAGAACAAGAAAGTTTCGTTGAAAGCATCCCAGAAGAAGACTGCTTCGGAAGAAAAGGTGGTGAAGGCTTCTTCCAAAAAGAAAGAACCTTCGAAAGAATGCCATTCTACAAAAGCTTCTACAAGCACATTATGGATGATCAACCAAAGGATGGATTGGAAGATCAAGAAAGATGTTGCAGCCCAAACCTCTTCTTCAAAGACATCCATTGAACCCCCTTTCTTACCTTTAGTTCAATTATGTCACTATCTTCGGAAGAACCCAATACCAACAAGCTTGGGTCTCCAATCAAAACTAATAATCTCATCTTGTGTGCAGGGACATCCATATGACAAGAATAACAATGTCTAGATTATGGATAGTGGATGCTCCAGGCACATGAGAGGGAACAAATCTCACCTTCAACAATTTCAACACTATGATGGAGGTCCTGCCCAATTTGGAGGTGAGGCCGAAGGATATATTTATGTCAAAGGGAGTATATCCAACTGAAAGTTAAAAGTTGACAAAGTTAACTTTTTCGAACAGCGTGAACATAATGTGTTAAGTGTTTCTTATTTTTGTGATCAAAAGCACCAAATGATTTTCATAAAACATGAGTGCATTATCCTCAAACCAGGGATGACAATTCTTCCCGAATTGGGGCTTCTTAGATCTCCAAGGAAAGGGGATATGTACAAGCTTGATACGAACAATGCTTCCCCAATGGGTGAAGTATCATGCTTTCTTTCCAAAGCTGATAGTGATGAGTCAACACTTCGGCATAAATGTATGTGTCATGTAAATTTTAAGACAATGAACAAATTGGCTAAAAATAACTTGGAACATGGTTTGCCTAAAAAGGAATTTTTCTGCAAAGATAACTATGTTGCATGCCTGAAAGGGAAGCAACACAGGGCATCTCATAAATCCAAAACTGTTAACTCCATCACTACTCCATTACACTTATTGCACATGGATCTTTTCGGTCCCACAAATATAATGAGCACTAGAAGGAAATCATGCTGCCTTGTGATCGTTGATGATTTTACAAGATTTGCATGGGTATTCTTTTTAAGAACTAAAGATGAAATTGTTGAAACATTAAAGTCCTTTATTCTTAAAATAGAAAATCAAATTGATCACAAGGTTATGATTATTAGAAGTGATCAAGGGACTTAGTTTAAGAACTTCGTTCTTGACTCTTTCTATAACTCAAAAGGGATTGCTAGACAATATAGTGCTCGCAGGACTCCTCAAAAAAATGGTGATACTGAGAGGAGGAACATGATACTTATTGAGGCTGCTCGAACTATGTTAGCTGATTCCAAACTACCTCTAACATTCTGGGCAGAGGAAGTTATCACTGCATGCTATGTGCAAAATAGAGTTCTTGTAGTTAAGCCACATGGAAAAACCCCTTTATGAGTTATGGAACAAGAGGCCACCGTTCATTGGCTTCCTAAGGTCCTTGGTAGTAGGTGTACCATACTTACACAAAGCACAATTTGGTAAAATTTGCTGAAAAGTCATATGATGCTATCTTTGTTGGATACTCTTCTAGCTCTAAAGCTTATAAAGTATAGAACATCAAGAATCAACAATTTGAGGAGTCATCCAATATAGCTGTTAATAAGCACACTCCTTGTGTTTGGGGGAATGGACTTGATCATATTTTGATTTAGAATTGTTTCCAAACTATTCTAAACCTTATTGCGAGAATGTTTCAATTGGAACAGGCGCTAAAAATGATGCTGATGCTCATGCTAATCAATTGTTTGAGCTACCCAGACCTTTTCCATGTTCTCCACAAACTGCCACAAATCAGGCTCCCACCATTTACATATATGATGGTATAACTATATCAAGAAATAGTGAAGCTTTAACCAGTGAATCACCTGCTGATCTTCAAAACTCATCAGGTAATACAACACAATACCAAGATGAGGAAGGTAGCATTTTGAAGGAACAATGCAACTGTTAATGCTACTTCATAGCCAACATTGATGATGTTTCTCATTCATTCAATCAATCCTCATTGAATGAGTTTGAAACAATAGCCAAACAAAGTGTTCCTGTTCCTGAGCAAAATATGTCTAATTTGGATTTATCTTTGCAACTGGAAGTGATTCATCATTTAACGATTCACAACACTCATTCAACTAAGAACATCATTGGGGATGTCTCTAAAGGTGTGAGAACTAGAGGGCAGACTCATCATGGGAATGTCTTCTTTAACTCATGCTTCTTATCCAAGATGGAACCCAAGAAGGTGGAAGATGGCTTGAAAGATAGTAGATGGGTTGAATCGATGCAAGAGGAGCTGCTTCAATTCAAGAAACAAAAGGTCTGGAATCTATGTCTGCTACCATCCGATCAAGTACCTATAGGCACTAAATGGGTTTTCAGGAACAAGAGAGATGACAAAGGCTTGATTGTCAAGAAGAAAGCAAGACTAGTAGTTCAAGGATACACTCAAAAGGAAGGAATTGATTATACTGATGTCTTTGGACCTATGGCAAGACTTGAGGTAGTTAGGATCTTCCTTTCTTATGTTGTATCCAAGAACTTTACTTTCTACCAGCTTGACGTCAAGTGTGCCTTTCTATATGGGGACATAAATAGGGAAGTGTATGTGTGCCAGCCTCTAGGATTTGAAGACCCACAACACCCTAACCATGTGTGCAAATTGGATAAAGCTCTATATGGGCTGCACCAAGCACATAGGCTGTGGTATGAGACTTTGTCTCAGTTTCTTCTGAAATATGGTTACACTAGAGGAACCATTGACAAGACTCTCTTCATAAGGAAGTCTGGAAATGACATTTTGCGTGTTCAAGTCTATGCTGATGACATCATATTTGGTTATTCAAATGGCCAAATGTGTAAAGACTTTGAAAGCATTATGAAGAAGAAGTTTGAGATGACTTACATGGGAAAATGGACTTTTTCCTTGGAATTCAGGTGAAGCAACTGAAGGAAGGGTTTTCATCAATCAAAGTATGTCAATGACATCTTAGAGAGATTTGAGATGAAAGACTGTAAGCCAGCGAAGAAACTCATACCCAGAAACCATAATCTTTGTCCTGACCTTAAGGGGGAGGATACTGATCAACATCAGTATAGGGAAATTATTGGTTTCTCATATATCTCGTAGCTAGTAGACCTGATATCATGTTTGCCACTTGCATCTGTGCAAGATATCAGGCTGCTCCAAATATGTCTCACTAAACTCTTGCCAAGAGAATCCTCAAATACCTCAAAGGAGCACCCAAACTAGGTCTCTGGTATCCAAGGAATATTGATTTTAATCTCTATGGATACTCTGATAGTGACTATGGTGGCTGCAACATTGACAAGAAATAACATCAGGAAGATATCAATTTCTTGGTGGAAGGATCATCTCATGGCAATGCAAGAAACAATCATGTGTCTCTACATCAACTGCTGAAGCTGAATACATTGCTACTGCTAGCTGTTGTGCTCAGCTGCTGTGGATTCAAAATCAGATGTTAGAGATATTATGAGCACTCCTATCCATATTGACAACAATAGTGCTATCTCCATCACTAAAAATCCAGTGAAGCATTCCAAGAGAAAACATATTGATATCAGGTACCATTTCATTAGAGATTTTCATGAGAAGAATCTGATTAAGCTAATCAAAGTTGATTCAAATGAACAATATGCTCACTTGTTCACCCAAGCTTTTGATGAACAAAGATTTCAGTATCTTATAACCGCTATTTGGATGATGAACATTGATTAGCTTAACTCTTTTGAAAACCTTTTTAATATGTATTGTCTTATGTCAATAAATCTAAGCTCTGTTACAAAACGTCTCTCTGAAATTTTCTCTAAGTATAAATTTCTTTCGAAGAGAAATTAACCCGCGGAAGACATTCTACATATCTTCTGAAGCACAATTTCTCCATGGATATTTTTTTCTTCTCGGAAGAATTTTTAGTCTCGGAAGAAATGATTGATTACATATCAAATCTACTTCTGATGCTTACAAAACTTCTCCATTTGGAAGGCAATCTTTACTCTCGAATGTAACTTTTAACTTCAGAAGTAGCAATTGCCTTCGGAAGACAAATTACCTTCGGAAACGTTTTATATTCGGAAGAGAGAGTTTACTGTGTAACAGAAATCTCTTGGGCCACACTATGAAAAGTAAAGATTTTCTTAATGATGTCAATTATTTAACTGAACTAAACCTTACCGCCACTCTCACTTCATCCACTAAAACATCACATCACCTTATCCTAACCCCATTACCGCCGTGCCACCCTCTTTTAAATAATCCTGACTATTCACTTTCATGTTCTTACCATAATTTTTACTGCCCTAAAAGTTTCCTTTCTCCCTAAATCACCCAAGCTCAAACTCTCCTACCTTCAACTTTTCCCAATGGCCCTAAATCCTCAACACAACCAAGTCGCACTTCTTGACTCTTCAAGATATGCGGACTTCTCTGAATCATCTTCTTCACACCCAATCATCCTACAACACTGCCCTATCTGTTAATCCCATTGTGTACATCAATCACATGACTAAATTTTAGGGTAACAGCCTGGTTGAAACTCTAAATGGGGTTGGTGTAATACGATCCAGTATTTGTGGCCAAGAGTTGGTCATCACTAAACGACTCATCAGGGAGTATCTAGAGCTTCATTAGGAGGATGCCCCTACAGTGTTCCCCAAAATAGATTTGGACAACACTTACATACGAATGGGATGTGTTGGAGATGTCAACAGGTCAACTGTCTACAAGTTCAACTTTTCCTACAATCGTAAGTTCCAGCTGCACATCGTCATTCACTGCCTGTCCAACAAATCTGGGGGATGGGATCAAATCCTGTATGAAATAGGGTGCTTAGTTCAAGGAATGGTGAGAGGCCTCCGCTTCAACTACCCAAGATTTGTGCTAGCCAATCTTATTGGAAATCTCCTGAGGGAAACATTCTTTATGTATCCAGATTTCTTCAGCACATCATCAACTGTGAGCTGGACCAGATTCGGCTTATTTGTGCAGCCACTCTCCTCTCCCTCAAATGAAGCCCACCATATTCAAACTCTGACGAAGGTGTCCACCAACTTCACCGGAAGGTATACTTCTCTAATTCCGGGTATGACTGAGCAAATAGCTCCTGGTGACATCCTTATTTACCCCATAGGTGATGAACCCACACCAGGAATTGTCCCCACAATGCCAATTTTACCTTCTCTTCCCATCACCATCACCTACCAAAGACGCCTGAAAGGAATCCTTGTTCAATCTACTCTGATTGAACAAGCTCCTTCTATTCAATCCAAAAGGCTAGAGTGGAACATTAGGCTCCCACTCAGCCTGAGGTCTCACCATCCTTCACCATTGATCTCAATATGGGTCTTGTGTCTCCTCAGTCCCAAATCCATGAGCCTACTACCCAATCTGAAAGCCCTCAGGGTGAGTATTTACAATCCCTTGAGCAGCCAACAAGGGACGAACCCACCAGAGGCTCAATGCCCGTAGACATTAACCAGGTCCCGGGTCAGTAGTTTAACCTCCTTATCTTTCACTGACCTTCTCTTTAAATCTGATGAAGAGATTACGTCCCTCCATGGCCAGGAAGTTGATCTACAACACCCTCTCCAAGATCAACAGAGCCTAGAGAGACCTCTTATCTCTAGCCCCTATCAACAAACCTTTATTGAGTGAGTCCCACTAATATGGAGGAGACTCATGCAGATTCAGATGCCACTACAGAAGTGCCTCAATGGACCTTATGGACAGTGGTAACATTTCTAATATAGAATCTGCGACAACTATGCCTTTTGGTGACTTTGAAAGAGAATCATTTAGCAAGGGAAACCAGGGTGCCAAGAAACCACATCTGGTGGTGAGGCTGAACATACTAGGTATGTTACCTCATCCCCCCGTGATTCTTCAAAAGAAGATGAGGGAAGCATGCAACTCCTTATTCAAGACCTACTATATAAAGTCTCAAACCTTGATTCCAGGTTAGGACTTTAGAAGAAAGGCCTGCCACTTAGCAACTTGAGATTGACAATCTTAAGGCTCAACTAGCTGAGAAATAGATTGAGAGATCTATTAGGCATGTACCTATTTAGGTCTCCTTGACTTTTTCCTCCAGCTTATCTAGCCCTCAAGATGATGCTACCAAAAAAAGGGGAGAGTGTTTCGAGACAAACATCTGAGGAACCATAGAGCTAAACTTTAACTTCCAAATATCCGCTCCCATTACAGCTTTCTCTAAGCCATCCGAAGTTGTACTGCAAATTGACCCAAGGATGCTCAGAGATATCTACAGACTCTTTTCCAAGTTTCTGTTGAGATCCTCTCTTGATCAGCCAAGCCCTGATGCAGCAATGATGTATTTTGGAGCTGAAGAGCTTTAGAGGCTAAGTGCACCATCTACCACTGTGGAAGAAGTTGGTCAACCTAAGATACACATGGAACCTGAGATTCAATTCGAAGGGGAAATAAGGACTAACAGCATAGCAGCTGAAACAGTTGGGATAGAATCTGCACCCCCTCAAACTTCAGAAGCTAAAGTTAAAGCCTTGGAAGAACAAGCCGAACCTTCCAAAGCTAAAATGGAAGCTGCGTAAGGACTGTTCTCACTGTCCGAGGATCTAATCATCACAAATGCAATTCTAGAACTAGCATATGATGTGAATAGTGAGTAATTTCTGGATCAACCTCTTGTTCAAACACCCTCTCTCCCTCTCTCACAATCCGAATCCACTCTCCAAGAACCACTAAAATCAAGCTCTTCAAAAGATAACAAAGGAAAGAAGAAAATGATTGTGGAAGAGATTTAGGAAGGGGAGAAGATTGAAAAGCTAAAGAGAAAAGGAAGACTTCCAAATAGGAAGCTCTTAGCTGCCGGTACAAAAGTAGCTGCAGCCAACCGGAGCTCGTCAACAACAAAAGGGAGTGGAGATCATTGACCAGCTCATCCAGCTTAGAGCTGCCAATGAAGAAACACTCCTGCTACCATTAGAAGAGTTGGTGGAACTGGAAAAGGCAACAAGTCTACAACAGGAAGCAGCACAGTTGGCCTTAGAGGTAAAAAAAGAAAAAGAACATAGGGAAGCTAACATGCAACTCAGGAGGGAAAGGATATCCTTCCTAACGTCAAGAGGTTTCTCTTTTCAAGTGTTGTCTCCACATAATGATGAAAAGATCATATGGCTCTTCAACAAAGAGCAGGATCAATTTGAGAAAAAGGGAAAAAGAGCTGCAAGAGAAAAGTTGAAGGAGAAAAAGAAGAACGAAGAAGAAGAAAGGGTCACCGAAAGCAAGAAGATAGGTGAGAAAGCCTGGATGGAAGACTATCGCCAGGCTCACGGCTTCTCAAGAAGGCAAGTGGGTCCCATGTCTAAAATGACACTCCATGAATTGTAAGTGAATCAAAGATGAGATTCGTTTGGGGAAAAGGAAAGCAATGTACAGATGGGCACAGGGGATGACCTTCATACCATCCACTCAACCCCAACCTGAACCAATTCCCTCTCCATTCCCCATCAAAGCTGAACCTTACACTCTTGAACCCACACCTTTACCCTCACCTATTTCCTCACCTCAACCACCAAAACCACCCATCCTTCAACCCAAAACACTTCCAAACCATCCCTCAACCTTCCAAACATCTCTCCTTTGAGGAGTTTAAGGCAATCAAGACTAAGCTCACGAACTACACAACTTTGAGTGACATCTCCTATGAGGAAGACTCTATCAAACTAACCAATGTTGATTGATCTTGATGTTCCCTCATAAGAGATCAATTTCTTAATCTGCCCATAGGAACATTGGACCATGCTGAAAAACTTCTAGGCCTCAACTTAGACTCATTGAATGATGAAGAGAAGAGACTAAGAAGGAAGCTGGTGACTCTGCTGGATTCAAAGAAAGAGAACAAGATTCCTAGTCAGCCTCTTATGCCTAGAAAGAAAATAATCCAGTGGAGGTTCGATGAAGCTTGTCACAACTTTTTTGTGGAAAGAAAGAATGGTGAAGTCAACATGCTGAATGCCACCTCTCTGCTACACTCTAGTAGGTTTGACATTGCTGAGTTAGCAGAGAAACCATTCTCTAATCCCTCCAACTCTGAAACTGCTGCTCTCATTAGAAATCATATCAATAGTCTTAATTTTGTTCAGTTAACTTCAAAAAGGTAAGATTGAAGAAGAGTTGAAGTTGACATAAAAGGAAGACACAGATAGACATCCCACCAAGGCTTAACTTTTCTACACATGGTGTATGGTCTTGAATTGGAACCTATAGTTAGATGGGAATATGATTATAAATTCCATCAAGTAACTCTTTTTAGAGGGACACAACAGAGGGTACATATCCTCATGGTGACAGACTAGAGTTCCTGTCAACTAAAGATCAATACAAGCTTCTCAGCACCACTTCTGGGAAGAACAAGGAAACTGACAAATACTTACTCTCCTTGGTGCTGAAGATTTTGAGGAGAAGAAACAAGTGAGGTTTTGGTAGCATCAACCTAGGGGGAGTTTCTTGGATCAAGAAGAAATTTTGATGCTCCTTACAAAAGGCTTCCGAAACCAAGTGTGGAGCTTCCGAAGGAAAGTAGAGTTCTTCCGAAGACAAAGTAGGAGATCAACTTCCGAAGACAAACTCTACATCCAAAGTCAAAGAACTTACTTCCGAAGATCAATTCTAAGCAGAATAAATTAGAAGACTACTTCCGATGTATGAAGAAAAGAAGAAGTCCTCAAGCCTCGGAAGAAGGAGCCTCTTCCGAAGTATAAGTGGCTTCGAAAGTACTTGTTCTTCCGAAGCCATTTAACCTTGGGAAGACACTGCTATGAACGAGTGGACATAAGTATGATCTCTGACGCTCCGTTACAGACCTCTGATACTGCATGTTGTTTTCTCAAAGGGCCATGTAGTTGACCATACTTTACTCCATTGTTCACCTTTTTATGTTAGTACAAGTTACCAACTTTAGGTGGTGACAAAAGGAAAGTCAGGAAAATGTCCTAACTACCATATCTTAGATAAGACTTTATCTAAGATACTTTAAACTATAGCTTTGTAGTATTTGCTTTAGTTAGAGGATTCCAGCTGGTATCAAAGTATGTTCGGCTGTAGGAGTATTATATAGTTTCTCATTGTAACTCATAACATGATGCTTGTAAGAGTCTTGTAACACTTTGAGTTGAGAAGCAATATATGCAAGTACCTTAAATTTATCTTTCTGTGTTCATCGTTACTTATTATATTATTATCACTCTTAGAGACATTACTTTCATCCGAGTGTTGTTTAAGTGAGTTTGAGAGAAAAAACCAAATGTTAAGTGACAAAACCCAATCCTACTGTGTAACCTCCTCTCTTGTATCTTCATCTAGTCGCAACACTCTTGATATAACCTCTGCAGTAATAGTAGCACATTCTCCAACACCCTAGTTACAATCCTTTGTGAATTGGCTCTAATGTCATACTCACCCGTCCGCCAAAAATCTGTGATATGTAAGTCATATACAGTAGTCGAGTATGAGATAGTGTATGCCATCGAATATATCTGCAACCAACGTATACAGACTCTGAAGCAAGCAACTTCCAGGTGAGTGTCGTCCAAAATAGCAGTAATGTTGTTCCTCACATCAAACTTTAGATTCACCATTTAATTTGAAAACCACATGAATGCATTAGAATGAGATATTAAACAATAATATCAAAGAAAAATAACAAAAAGTTTAAAATTAAGCAAAAAACAAATTAATTTCACCGGCTAAAATTATAGTTTTGCAGGATGAATTTTTAGTTTCGGCAGCAATTAGTTAATGTTTCGGCAGCAGGTTTTTATTAAATTCAACAAGACAGTATAGTAGATTTGACTGGCTGAAAGTATAGTTTCGGCGTAGCGAAACTGAAGTATGCACGACGAAACTGTTAAGTTCACTCGGACAATATGACTACATCGTTTCGCTAGACACTCGTGAACTTTCGTTCAGTTTCACTAGAGTATAGGTACTTTCGTAGTAAGAACTGTGAAGGTACCGAAGAGTCTCAATCAAATAAACCCACAATGTTGTCATGAAACCAAGATTAATCTACTGTCCTGAGTTCGACACTTACTTGCGAAGAAGAATCACTAGTCAAACAAGAATCAAAAGCACAGGAAATCAAAATCGCATGAAAAAGATACGGACACCCAAAAACAACTAAACTCCTAAGTGTACAAAATGTGAAAACAATTTAACAAAAGGATTATATAATACAGAGTTTCGCAGGTAGCGAAACTATAGTTTGGCCCGGCGAAGATGCAATTTTCCCATGCGAGACTCTGGTCGAAACTCACCATGCAACGCGCGAAAGAACAGCGAAGCTATAGTTTCACCGTGCGAAACTACTTAGTATTATTATTTTGTTGGAAACCAAAAAATTTAAGAAATTTAATTTTGTTCCCTTTCTTTAAAGATAAAGTAAGAGTAAAAATTATTTAAAAAGGGATAAAAATAAACAAAATAAAGGAAATAAAAAGAAATTAGCCTGACGAAACTTCACCATTCGTCCGGTATAATTTCTTGAGCAAAATCAATATTAAATATTATAAAAGGATATTAACGAAAAGCTGAACAGATCTTCTGGAGAGTTAAAGTTTGGTGGGATTGCTCATATACTTGTCCCTTTAAGTCCATGCCCTCTACGTTTTAACAAGTGCACTTCAACTACTGTTATCATGTATTGGTTCTTTTTTTAAAGAAAACATAGATTGACCTAGTCCCCACAGACATTTGGCAAAGAAACTTATCTTGTCCTCATGATGTATTGAACAAATGACACGCTCTGCAGGACTATTCCTCTCAAAAGCAGCATAGGTCATATTCGTAAAGAAGAAATGCTTTTATAGATGTAATTGATACTGAGATTTTAGAGAGAGTAGGTTGCCCAATGAGGACATTTGATTTGAAGCTTATGATGAAGAATATAGTTGGTAATTAGTACAACCATCCTATTACTAGATGGCACTGTGAGAAACCGACTTAGAAGTAGTATTGGAGGGAAAGCTTGATGGCAAAGAAGTTGCAAATATCAGACTATTTGATCCAGTAGAAATCAAGCTACTTCATCCTTGGTATGTTCATTTATGAAGACCAAAACATTCAATGCAATAGAGGATGTTCTATGCAAGGGAGATTGTTCTCACTTCATACACATTTTGAGAATCTTATGAATAGTATATGTGAATGTTGCCCTAGAATATTGTTCTTGATCTTGTTATATCTCTTATTAGTTGTGTTTCATTGTATCAAAGTGTAACTGGTTACTAGTTCCCTATTTGATATGTTATGTATTATAACTCACTCCCTTCATGGGTGTTGTCTTGTAAGTGACCATCCCTTAAAACGTCCTACACAATCTTTTTAACACTTTTAAATAATTTTAACTACAAACTATAAGTATTATTAGTAAATAAAAATAATAACCATCAAAATTTATAATAAGTCTCATATATATATATATATATATATATATGTATATATATATATGTATATATATATATTACACGTTGTCACTTATCATGTAAATTCACAAATAACTATTTAAAATTCTATAAATTCATGAATCACATAATCACAACTAATAATCAACAATATTAATTAAATTATGATTCTTTATCATAGATTATAATTATCAAGTCACCAATGTGCAACGAAAACTAGTGTGTGCGCACGGCACATGTATGCAAGACCTAACGGAATTAACGGAGTTTGGTAACGGAAAATTACCGGATGTCATATAATTGTTATTTAAATTTCTTTTTCAGCTTTGTAGATAAAGGAAATTTTGTCACAAGTGTCCATAGAGGATGACGATATGTCCATAGCAGATGTACAAGTGTATGCAATGGGTGAAGAACAAGTCCAAGTGTCTACAACGAATGACCATCATACAAACACTAGATGACCAATGAGGACAATTAAATACAATAAAGAAGAAATGCTTTTATAGATGTAATTGATACTGAGATTTTAGAGAGAGTAGGTTGCCCAATGAGGATATTTGATTTGAAGCTTATGATGAAGAATATAGTTGGTAATTAGTACAACCATCCTATTACTAGATGGTACTATGAGAAACCGACTTAGAAGTAGTATTGGAGGGAAAGCTTGATGGCAAAGAAGTTGCAAATATCAGACTGTTTGATCCAGTAGAAATCAAGCTACTTCATCTTCGTATGTTTCATTTATGAAGACCAAAACATTCAATGTAATGGAGGATGTTCTATGCAAGGGAGATTGTTCTCACTTCATACACATTTTGAGAATCTTATGAATAGTATATGTGAATGTTGCCCTAGAATATTGTTCTTGATCTTGTAATATCTCTTTATTACTTGTGTTTCATTGTATCAAAGTGTAACTGGTTACTAGTTCCCTATTTGATATGTTATGTATTATAACTCACTCCCTTCATTGGGTGTTGTCTTGTAAGTGACCATCCCTTAAAACGTCCTACACAATCTTTTTAACACTTTTAAATAATTTTAACTACAAATTATAAGTATTATTAGTCAATAATAATAATAACCATCAACATTACAATAAGTCTCATATATATATATATATATAATATATATATATATATATATATATATATATATATATATATATATGTATATATATATATATATGTGTGTGTATATATATATTACACGTTGTCACGTTGTCATGTAAATTCACAAATAACTATTTAAAATTCTATAAATTCATGAATCACATAATCACAACTAATAATCAACAATGTTAATTAAATATGATTCTTTATCATAGATTATAATTATTAAGTCACCAATGTGCAACGAAAACTAGTGTGTGCTCACGGCACATGTATGCAAGACCTAACGGAATTAACGGAGTTTGGTAACAGAAAATTACCGGATGTCATATAATTATTATTTAAATTTCTTTTTCAGGTTTGTAGATAAAGGAAATTTTGTCACAAGTGTCCATAGAGGATGACGATATGTCCATAGCAGATGTACAAGTGTATGCAATTGGTGAAGAACCAGTCCAAGTGTCTACAACGAATGACCATCATACAAACACTAGATGACCAAGTCCACAACTGATAAGCAGTCTACATCGGATGTGCATCCGGATACTATCATGCAAACATATATATGTTCACATCGGACATCATCCATGGATGGTGGAACAGTGAACAAGTTATTCAACATCCAAAACGAACAACATATCACTCATATTAGATAACTAATCATGCACAGTGGACAAGTTATAGACTTAGGTGATTATTTTTTTACATAATGGTACTTTTGTAACCGTATATAGATCTTGTATAGGTTATAACTATCAGTATACCCTATTCCTTTGTAAGCATTTTAACAATCAATACAAATAAGCAGTTACTTTTATTATTCAACATTCACACACACACATAATCATAGACACACATAGATATTTGTTAAAGCCCTAGAAAGATTAGCATTTCAGTCTTTAGTTAATTTTTCGTCATAGTATAGGGACTTATTGTAAATATATGTTCCTTTTTCTTCTTATATTTGTATAAATAGGATTATATGTATTTCTATGCAGGTAGATGTCTAGTAGACTTTGTCTCTCAATTGCACATTGTAATCCTTTGCTAATATCAATAGAAACTCCTATAAATTTTTCTAAAAATTTCATCTATTTATTACACTGTCATATAATTTGAATCGTGTGCTTACGAACACACAAATCAATCCATTTGAACCTATCAAATGGTTTCAGAGCCTTCGTTTAGTAATTTGGAGCTTAAAATTGACTCTTGAGGACCTTTTAATCACTTGACTCTATGTTTTGATAGAAATTGTTCAATTAATTGATGATTTAGATTTGTTTCATCACTAAAAAATGATTTGAATCACAGCTGAGACAATTTACATCTTCAAATCTGAATTTTTGTCAAATTTGAGTTTGAATTGTTCTTCAAAAGTCAAACACAAATTTTGAAAAATTATGATTATTGATTGTTAATTGAACGAAATGATGTTAAAGGATTTAATATCGGTGCATTAGACACTTGATTGAAGAGTTTCATATCGAGTAATCATGTTTTGAAAAGTCTGTTAAGATTTGTTGTTGCGAACAGGATGAATTAGATGTTTGGTGTGTTGAAATCATCTGAAAATCACCTGTGTTTAGGCACATGAACAACGTTTAGACGCTATAACACTGTTTAGGCGTTTTAGAGTGGTCGTTTTGACACTGTTTGTGACCATTTCAGCACTGTTTGGAGGTTTTTCAGAAACTAATTCATAGTCGCTTTGTAACTGTTCAAGCGTTTTGGAACTGTTAAGACGCTTTATCATTGTTTCGGCGCTTTGGAACTGTTCAGGTGTTTTGATACTGTTCAGGCGTTTCTAATATGGGCGTTTTAGAAATTTACTAAGGCAATTCCTTAGGCATTTCTAATTCAAGTTGGGTGTTTTACTACTATTCAGGCGCATGGTAAAGACTGAAGATTTAGATAATAGAGTACCAAAGTTGAAGAATAAAGCTGATTTCAAGAATTGGTCACTCAGGCTGAAATATCATTTGAACTCAATTGATACTAATCTCTGGAAATCAATTAAGATAGGACCTCACATCCCTGTCACTTTTGATGGTCCCGATAAAGGCTTTGTATATACAAAAGATACTTAAGAGCCATATCCTCAAGATGGTTTACATGGAGATGATTTGAAGAAGGTGAAAAATGATATTAAAGTTTATTCTCGCATGTGTAAATGGTTACCTTTCGAGGTACTTTCAAGGCTTGAGAACTATCAAACTCACTAAACCATGTGTAATACCCTAAAAGTTATCTATGAAGGAGGAAAAGAGATACAAGATCTTAAAAGATCGAAGTTGAGGCAAATTGAACTTTTTCAGTATATATCAGGAGAAACTATAAATCAGATGATGATACGCATGTGCAACTCATAACAGTAATGTAAACTTTAGGGATTAAAAATGATCTTAAAGACCTAAATGATAGACTTCTCAATACACTTCCATCATCATGGAAACAAACTGTGGCTTTGTTAAATCACACTGAAAAAGTTTCCTATGGACCTTGATCTTCTTATTGCTATGATTGAGTCAATGGAAATTTATGAGAGATCAAGAAATAAGGACAGAGTTTCATCAACTTCTCAATGCAAGTATGTTTCTTCCCTAGCAAATACAGTAGAGGATGCTTTTTTGGCCAAGGATACTCCTGAAGATTAGGGTGATCTGTTTGTGGGAGTAGGATTCTTCACCAATACTCCTATCTATTCAACTCAGCCATAACCACGGTCTTCTTCAAATCCTTTAATGCCTAAAATTCATAATGAGACTCCATCTTCTAACCCTGCTAATCCTAGCAAAGTTAAAAATGTTATAAACATCCTTTATAGGATGAAGAGTCCGAAACTGCATTTACAGCCTTTATGGTAAGCTTTCAAACTTATCAGGGTAGTCATTTAACTCAGGTCAATTTAATTTTGAAGGATTCATTTGAGATGGACCCTGATGACATAGAAGAAACGGACCTTAATTGGTAAATGATTATGATTGCTTACAGAACACAAAAGCATTCATATGTCAACAGAAACTATAAACCTAGTGCCAATAATACATTTGGCTTTGGTAAGTCAAAGTGAAGGTGTTTTAACTGCAACAGTTGTGGCCACTTTTCTAGAGAATTTAAAGCTCCAAGAACAGAAGGTGGAAATGGGAAAAGAAGTTCTAAAAGTCAGAGATATCAACAGTAGACTCAGAGTACATTCAAAAGCCATATAAGAGTCTACTGAAAAAGCCATTAGTTGTAAGCATGAAGGATTATTATAATTGGAGTGCTTATGCTAAACAATTTACAACTAATCTTACTTCAGGTTTAGCACTGATTTTTTAGACGAACGAAGATTGGTTTGAAAACAATTATCCAAAATAGATGGATTAGAAAATGAGGCAGACTTTGACAAGAGGGACAAATCTGATCCAAAGGAGGAACTAAGAAGAAGTTGCACTCATGGCAAAGTCAGAACAACCAAAGGTTGTAAACTCAACATCTAACATGAGTCTTCAAGTTCATAGCTTGAAATTCCAATAGAAGTAAGAGAAAGAATGTAACTAAGCATGTTTTGAACAAGTTGAACATTATAGAACTTACTTGTTCAAAATATGTGACAAGTTGAAGGAAGAAGAATCTATGCACAGTAAATTGAAAGATGATCATAAAGTTGCGGATGAAAAAAATCATATCTCTTCAAGCAAGTTGGAACAAGACTCTAAATAATTGAATTTGTTAAGAAACAAATTGAATAAAAGACAAAAACTCTTGAAGAAGAGAAGTTGGCACATGCTGCAACTCAAATTTACTTAGCCAAAGTAAAAATTTCAAAGACTATAGTTGAGCAACTGGTGAATAGAAGGAATGAAAAGATTAAAACAAGATTAGGTTTTACATATGAACCTATGCTTGAAACTATCTCAAATACATTACTAGAAATTTTAATACCCACGATCATTCACTAGAAAATAAAGCTAAGCTCAAAGAATTTCAAGAAAAGAAAAAGAATGTTCAAGCATATGTTGAGAGTGAAATTGAATAAATAAACATTGAAATATTTGAGGAGAAAGATTCATATAAGATAAAGAATGGCCATCCAATTAAAATTAAATCTTATGTACCTTGACAAAAGAATAAAAAGTTGTTTATACCAAAAGGTGAATGTCTCATAGAGAAGAATGAACTTGAACAACAGGATAACAAAGCTAATGGCATCAAAAATAAATTAAAATGGAAATCCAAAGAATAGAAATCAGATACTTCATAGTCTGATGATTCAAACTCTTCTCAAATAAACCAAACTAAATTCAATGTGAATGAATCTCAAAAAGAATCATCTCTAATTTAATCAAATCTCAAAGCACTAAAATGTCATCAAGAACAAGAAATTAAAGAAGAAGAAAAGCATCTTCTAAAAATAAACAATCTGAACCAATCAATCAATCAAGTCAAATTAAATGAGTGAAGTCGTGTCAACAGGAACTTTTGACATGAACATAATCTCTGAAACAATATCAAAACCTAAGATCAAATCTAACTCTGATCTAAAAATAGGTTCAGGTCTCAAGTCCTCTGTATACATAAAATATGTATCTAAGGAGTTAAAGAGTTGTGAGAAGGATCAAAAGCAAAATCTTAAGAATCAAAAGACCAAACTCACACATCAAAAACAACACCTTAACCATACTACCCCTAACTCCAAAACAAGGATCTAATGTGACATCCACATCTAGGTTTAAGCATATTTGTTCAAAAAGCCACAAAAGTACTCTGATATACGTGATATGTACAATCATAACACATCTGTGTGTGTATTTAAAAGTAATATCACGTTTGTGATATGACAAATCACACAACAACTGATTGTTACTTTAATAAATACTATGCTTTGAGTGATGAAAGAAATCATAATACTGAGGATTGTTTCTTTAGGAAGAACTCAACAAGGAAGGATTTTAGTAATCAAAGATATCAAAACATTCAAAAAACCAAAACTATGGATTTAAATAATTATCAAAACAATCTTCTCCGGCTTCAGATCCTTTAGAAGAATCAATTCTGATTATGATAATCAGTATACTATTAGATCATAGAAGTACAATTAGGGAAATTTCGTTCCATGCTTAGTGAGAACGAATAATGAAACATTTAACAAAAAATTTCTAATGTTTAAAACAATAGTTTAAAAAACTCTTGATGATGATCTTGAGAATAGATTTAATGCTTTGTAGTCAAAACGAAGAAAAGATAATTAGAAAGTTTTACAAAGAGGAATTGAAAACCCAAAGTTAAAAAAGAACTGATGTGAACAAACTCTATTTCAAGCAATTTACCATCATTGATAAATATGGAAAGCCCAAGACCATCTCAAGTTGGTTTAATAACTCATCTTAATTGTCTTTAAAATGCATGTTCGCCAGAAGACCAATAAATAAATGGTATGTTGAAGTGAGTGTAGCTAGCATATGATTGGCAATCAAGCCTTGCTTCAAGAATTAAGAGAAATGATGGTACTCATGTAGCCGTGGTGGAGATGTAGGTGGAAAGATAACTCGTGAAGGAATGGTATTTAATAGGATTATAAGTTTTGATAAAGTCACCTTTTGTGAACAGTTGAACTTTAATCTTTTAAGTGTTCAAAAATATGCGATAAATCTTTATTTAATAACTCTTATTCTTATATTTTGAAGACATAATTTTAGATTAGCAAGGTTGGGTCGTTGTTAAAGCTGATCGAGTTAGAGATGTCTACAAACTAGATATGTCTCATGTTGATCCTTCAAGAGAAATAACTTGCCTCACTGCTCGCCCATCAAATGATAAGGGTAGCTTTGCATAGACATCTCGGTCATTCCAACTTCCAAAACTGAACAAATTGCAGCAGGAAATCACGTAGTTGGAATTCCATCAAAGAAGTTTGCTACATCAGACCTTTGAAAAACATGTTTGAAAGGGAAACAACATAGAGCGTTATAAGAGCAAGCAAATAAACTCAAATTCAAAGCCTCTATAGATGTCACACATAGATTTATTTGGACCTGTAAACATGCCGAGCATTGGAATGAAATCGTACTGTTTAGTTATCATTTATGATTATACCGATTTTCTTGGGTTTTCTTTTTGCGTGCAAAATATGAAACGACCAAATTATTAAAAGAGTTTATCACTAAAGTAGAAAATCAACTTTATCAAAAAGTAAAAATAGTTAGAAGTGATAATGGAACAAAATTCAAAAATGCTAATGTTCACCAGGATCAGGAAAAGGGATAGCTCATCAATTCAGTGCTCCTCAAACACCACAATAAAACAGAGTTGCAGAAAGGAAAAAAAACCGAACATTGATTGAAGCAGCATATGCAATGTTAGTAGTTTGTAACACCTCGATATTTCATTTAAACGAATGGAAAAGAAAAGTAAGTGGAAGTGTTGGACCAAAAGAACCAATGAGCCGGATCAGAAAAACCTTTAAGTCCCACAGACGTCACAACGACTACTAAAGACCACAACAGTTGAAGACAACAGCTCATTACAAAGTCTGAAGACAAGTGCTGAAGAAAAAGTCTGAAGACACAAGTGCTGAAGACAAAGTCTGAAGACAAGTGCTGAAGACAAAGTCTGAAGACACAAGTCTGAAGACAAAGTCTGAAGAAAACAAGTGCTGAAGACAAAGTCTGAAGACACAAGTGCTGAAGACAAAGTCTAAAGACAAGTGCTGAAGAAAAAGTCTGAAGACAAGTGCTGAAGACAAAGTCTGAAGACACAAATGCTAAAAACAAAGTCTGAAGACACAAGTGCTGAAGACCAAAGTATCAGACGTTGTCACAACAGCTGAAGAGGTCTTCTTCAGTAGTTGTGACGGTTTACCTTTCAGTAGTTTTAAGTTTTATCTTTTCAGTAGTTTGACACAACAGCTGAAGAATACTTCTTCAGTTGTTGTGCTCATCAGTAGTTTTATATATATCAGTAGTTGTGTAAAACGACTGAAGAGCTTGTTCTTCAGTCATTGTAGTTTCAGTAGTTTCTTATCAGTAGTTTCTTATTTTGTACTTAACACTCTGATATGTTCTCAGTAGTTGTGAACATTTCAGTAGTTTGTTAAGAGTTAGTTATTTTTGTAATAGATCTGCCAGTTGTCACTTACCCGTGATAACAGCAGCGATTGCACTCTATATAAGGAGTGTCAACCTATGTAATAAATGAATGATTTGATCAGAAATATTCGATATTATTGAAACATTCCTTGTTACAGAAATATATTCTCTCGTTATAACCGTATTTGTTCTTAATGCATACAAGTATCAAATCTTGCTACAATTTGTCTAATTCTTGTTCTTATTCCGCTGTGCTACGCTAATTACATCAAACTTGTGATCACTGATCCACAAATGGTATCAGAGCAGGTTAATCATTGATCGATCTAATAATTGATCATTGAAACTGCTATTCAAGATCCAAGTTTGACTGAATTAGCATTTTGTGTTTTGCAAGAAACGGTTATAGAGATTGAATTTTCTGTGTTTTCTGGTCATTCATCCTGAGATTTTCTCTGGTTTTCATTGAGTCTGTTGTGGTCTTTATAAAACGTTTAAAAGCTTGAATTAAATTGTATTTGGACTCAAAATGACTACTCCTTCCAATGATCCTCACAATACTGGTTCCTCAACCAAGCCTCCAATGCTGGTTAGGAATGAGTATAACATATGGCAACGACGAATGCTCCATCACCTGTCTGTTAACAGCGCAGGTTGTTGGACATCAGTGGTACATGGTCCACACAAGCCTATGGTGAATAACCCGGAAACCAATCAAATGGTTCCGAAGAGGAGGGAGCAATACTCAGATGAGGATAAGAAGTTGTTTGAGATTGATGCAAAAGCCCATGGAATTCTGGCCATGGCACTGCCTAATGAAATCTATTCTGGGCTAATGCATCATGAAACTGCCATGACCTCTGGAATGCCTTGAAAGAACAATTTGGAGGAACAGATGAGGTCTTGGCAAATAATAGAAATCCTTGCCCAACAATATGAGACATTCTCTCATAGGAAGGGTGAGACACTGACTCAACAGTTCGAGCGGTTCTCTTGTTTGATCTCTGAATTAAAAATGGTCAAACATGAGTACACCAATAGCCAGATGAATAACAGATTTCTCAGATCATGCCTGAGAGATGGGACACATACATATTGTCCTACGCTCCAGTGCAAATTTGGACAAACTATCTCTCACCCAACTCCATGGGAAATTGCTCACATTTGAGAGAGAGATAGAACAGAAACGAAAACTGTCTTCATCTGGAAAGCTCACTGAAGACTTTGTACCAGGCAACACTGCCTTGGTTGGTCATGAGTTAGAATATGCTTCATCTGAATGCCAGTATGATGAGCATATTGACTTCTCTTCAAACACTTCTGATTCTGCATTTGTGAGTGTTGATAGTCAGTTTACTGGATGTAATAATGACAATCTATGCTTCATCATGGATGATCTCAAGGGGATTGCTGATGATGACTTAGAAGAGATGGATATTTGAGCCAAATGGCCTTGATAAATATCAGATCTCAGAAGTTCTACAAAAGAACTGGAAGAAAGTTCCCAGGACTCTCTGGCAAAACCAAAGTTGGTTTTGACAAGAGTAAGTTGAAGTGTCACAAATGCCACAGGCTTGGACACTTTGCTAGAGAATGCAGATCATCTGGATCTAATTCCTCTGCACCTTTGTGACTTTCCCTGGCAATAGTCAACAACACAGAGGGCAACATCCTGTCAATTCTAGTCATCATTCTCAACCACAATCTCCTGCATATTTTGTTCCTCAGGGTCAAATGCCATATCCTTACCCTTGTTATTACATGCCACAGTCAAATCAAGTTCAAGTTCCTATAGTACCACAACATGCACTACCAGAACCTCAACCATCTCAATCTCATCAACCTCCTCAACCTCAACAACACAGCTTCTTCACCCCTGGAGGTGTTGACTGGAGCAGTTTACCGGATGACATGTCTGGTCATGAACAACTGTTCACAGGTGCTGGTCAACATGGTGGTGACAGTCCTTTTGGGAATCTGGCTCTCATGGCCCTGGAGTCTACTGAGGGTTCCTGCTCAAATGCATCATCTTCACAGGTAACTCAGGTATCTTCAGAGGCTAAAGCCAAGTTATGTTCTGAATCATGCATTGCTGCCTTTGTCTCAATTAGAGAGGCAAATGTAGCATTAATAAATCAAAAACTTGAGCTTGAGAAAACCATTTCCAAAAGAAAAGCTGAGTTTGAGTTGTCTGCTCAATTGTAAAAATGATGAGATTTATAAGCTTAAATGCCACTAAATGATGAAAAGGCTAAGCTAGAGGTTATTCTGGATGACCAGAGAAATCTAAAAGAAACCCTTGCAGTCACCCAGGTAGAGTGTGATCGATGGGTACAATCATGCAAAGGTTTCGAAATGCTTCTTAGTAAGCAATCTGCTTCCAATGTGAAGTTTGGTATTGGTTACAATCACACTGCTCCTCCTACAGATTTTGCTTCAAGAGCAGAAGTGAAATCTGATGGAGAAAGCAATAACCAATCCACCTCATCATGTGATTCACCTTTTGATAGAGCATCATCAAAAGTTGAAGTCAGCACTAAGCCCTCTCAGAACCCATCAGCTGATATTGATGGTTCTACTGCTGACACTCACATGATAAAAGAGATGATCAACTCAGGAGTTATTTCTGAAAGTCCTGAAAGGACTGGAGAGCAAGATTTAACACCTGAAGTTCAAACTCCAACTAATGACAGCACTGAAGAGAAGAAAATGTCAGTAGAAAGAGTTTGAAGACTACTAAAGAGGAAGTCAAGAAAGCAAATAATGCTTCTAAAGTACTGAAGAGCAAGTCTTCAGTAGTTTCATCCTCTTTAGTTGATGATCATCATAAGATGAAGAAGAAACCATGTGAAGTATGTGGTTTGTTCAATCATCTTACAGATGATTGTTGGTACAAAAGGGGATCCAAACTCAAACATAAAGAAGAAATTCAAGAGAAAATGGCTAAAATGAAAACTGAGTTTGGAGCCACATTGTACCAGCAACATCAAATCCTGTAACCCTCAAGTCCAAACAGAAATCCAAAAAGGAAGGGTTAAACAGGTAACAGCTGAGATTGCTCAAAAGAAGAAGGTGCAACATAGGAACTTATCAAACTCCAATGCCAATGTGTCTGAAGAGCTGAAAGCCTTATCCCAAAATCAGACACAGCTGGTTATGATGGTTCAACATCTATTGGGAAGAGTTAACCAATTAGATGTTCCTATGTTGAAACCACAGAAAAGGAGGTCCAAGCCAAAGGATTCCTTTTCTTCACCAGCTTCTTCCTCTCAGGCTGTTGTTTCCAACAAACATGTTAGTTTACCATCTGTTGATGAGAACAGGCCCAAGACCAAAAAGGTTTGGGTCTCAAAATCTAACTAATTTGTTGTATCTTGCAGGGTTCTTCAACATACCTCAGAGGCATCTGGTATGTAGACAGTGGAGGATCCATGCATATGACAGGAAACAGATCACTTCTTAATGACTACTCTCAAGGAAGGAAGGGGTTTGTGTCATTTGGCAATGATGCAAAGGGTTACATCATTGGCAAAGGCTTTGTTTCCAATGGGGAAATAAAGTTTGATGATGTTAACCATGTGGAAAATCTCAAGTACAACCTCTTGAGTGTCAGTCAAATGTGTGACAAAGGCCATGTTGCTCTTTTCACCAGTCAGAACTGTCGGATTCTGTCATCCAAAGTTCTAAATTTGATTGATAAGGTGTTGGATGAACACACTCTCCTAAAGGCCAACAGGACAGGAAGAGTGTATGCCTTAGATCTTTCCAAGAAAATAGATCTCAAAGGCCATCCTTGCCTATTTTCCAAGGCTTCCCCCAAGAATCTATTCTATGGCATAGAAGGCTGGGTCATGTTAATCTCAAAAACATGAATCAGCTGATAAACCATGGTTTAGTAAGGGGACTGCCAATGAAGGAGTTCAAGTGTGAAGATAACTGCACTGCCTGTTTAAAAGGAAACAGCACAAAGCTTCATTTCCCTCCATAGAAGAACCTAAGTCCACTGCCTGCTTACAGCTTCTTCACATGGATCTCTTTGGTCCTGTGAAAGTGATGAGTATGGCTAAGAAGAAATACTGTCTGGTAATTGTGGATGATTACTCCAGATTTGTATGGACTTTCTTCTTGCATTCAAAGGATGAGGCTGCACAGTCCATTATGAACTTTGTGTTACACGTTGAGAAGCAGTATTCCCTACCAGTTAAGTGTGTGAGGAGTGATAATGGTACTGAATTAGAAAACACACACTTGATGAGTTTTACTTATCAAAGGGAATCAAGAGGCAGTATAGCATCCCAAGAACTCCTGAGCAAAATGGAGTAGTGGAGAGAAAGAACAGGACCCTTATTGAAGCTGCAAGGTCCATGTTGGCTGATTCTGGACTGCCAATGACTTTTTGGGCTGAAGCTGTCAATACAGCTTGCTATGTACAGAATAGAGTTCTAGTAAATCAGAGGTTGATGAAGACTCCATATGAAGTTCTTCATCATTTGGCCCCTCTAATTTCATTCTTCAGAGCATTTGGGTGTCCTTGTTTCATTCTCAACACACGGGATCAACTCCAAAAATTTGATCCTAAGGTGGATGCAGGGTACTTTGTTGGTTATTCATCAACTTGCAAAGCATACAGAGTCTTCAACTGCAGAACAAAGATGGTTGAAGAGACTCTACATGTTAAGTTTAATGAATCTCCTAAGGACAAGATTCCACAAAGCCCTGTGGAGCTATTTGATTTGGACATACTGCAATATGTTCCTTATCAAACTCCTGCTGTTGCTCCTGTCAACAGTTCACCACCTGGTGGTACTGCTGGTGCTGATGATGATGATGATAGCAGTACTCACCTCTTCAGGTTTAGTGATCAACTGCCTGATTCAGCTAGACCTGATGTTCCTGTAGCTCCAGTAGCACCATCCACAACAAATGCTGATGAGATTTCTTCAAATTCAACCTCCTTTGAATTACCATCCACTGATTGGTTTCAAGGAAATGATTCACCATCACCATCTGTTGCTGCTGAACCTGCTGCAAACACTTGCACAGATCTCATTGTGTATCAAGATCTGAAGAATCACCTATGTCTCAAATCATTGGTGATATCACTGCTGGCGTATCAACAAGAAGTCAATTGTCAAATTTCTGCTTCTATGCTCTCTTCATCAGTCAGCAAGAGCCAAAGAATTATCACATTGCTTTAAAGGACAATGGATGGGTTGATGCCATGCAGCTTGAGCTTCTTCAGTTCAAGAAACAGCAAGTGTGGGAACTGGTTCCTCTACCTCCAGGTAAGTGTGCAATAGGCACTAAATGGGTGTTTAGGAACAAAACTGATGAAAATGGGCTTATTGTTAAGAACAAGGCCAGACTGGTTGTTCAGGGGTTTGCACAAGAAGAAGGTATTGATTATGATGAAACCTTTGCCCCTGTAGCCAGACTGGAAGCAATTCGATTGTTTTTAGCTTATGCTGCTTATCAAAAACTTAAAGTTTTTCAAATGGATGTCAAAAGTGCATTTTTGTATGGGAAAATTAAAGAAGAGGTTTATGTATGTCAACCACCAGGCTTTGAGGACAATAAACATCCTAATTGGGTGTATAAGCTTGATAAGGCTCTTTATGGGTTGAAACAAGCTCCTAGAGCCTGGTATGAGACATTATCAAATTCTTCTGGAAAATGATTTCACTAGAGGCTCCATTGATAAGACTTTATTCATTAAGAAAGCTGGGCAGCATAATCTACTTGTTCAAATTTATGTGATGATATTATTTTTGCATCCTCTGATCCTCAGTTGTGTGATGCCTTTACAAAGTTGATGCAACAGAAGTTTGAAATGAGTGCCATGGGAGAATTACAGTTCTTTCTGGGTTTGCAAATCAAACAAAAGGCTGATGGAATTTTCATTCATCAGTCCAAATACACAAAAGATCTTTTGGAAAAGTTTGATTTACAAAACTGTAAGCCCTGTTCTACCCCCATGTGCAGCACCACACAACTGGATACAGATCAGAAAGGTAAAGTGGTTGATGAAACACTTTACAGATGTATGATTGGGTCCTTGATGTATTTAACAGCTTCTAGACCAGATATTATGTTTGCTACATGTGTTTGTGCTAGATTTCAGGCTGCACCTAAAGAGTCTCATCTGATTGCAGTCAAGAGGATCTTTAGATATTTGCAAGGTACACAATCTCTAGGTTTATGGTATTCCACTGGGCACTCTTGTAAATTAGTTGCTTTCTCTGATAGTGACTATGCAGGGTGTAAGTTGACCAGGAAATCAACTTCTGGTGGATGTCAATTCCTAGGCAACTGTTTGATTTCTTGGCAGAGTAAGAAACAAACATCTGTTGCTACATCCACTGCTGAAGCCGAGTACATTGCTGCTGCAAGTTGTACATCCCAAGTACTCTGGCTTCAGAATCAACTTTTGGACTATGGCATTACAGAGACTAAGACTCCGTTATTAATGGATAGTGCTTCAGCTCTTGCATTGTCAAAAATCCAGTCCAGCACTCTAGGACCAAACATATAGAAATTAGACATCATTTTATAAGAGATTTTGAAAAGGGTCTAATTAATCCATGTTTGTGCCTAGTGCTGATGAGCTTGCAGACATTTTACTAAGCCTTTGGATAGTTCAACTTTCCACAACCTGGTGTTAAGGCTTGGTATGCTGCAGCTAGAATAAGTGACAACTACTGATGATCTCAGTAATAAGTACTGGTGATCATTGGTAACCATGTCACATATAAGTACTGATGAGTTCTTTCACCCTCAGTAGTTTTTATAACTACTGAAGGCTAAATGCCTCACAAGTACTGAAGTACTTTATCTGTTCTAAACTACTGATGTAGTTACAACTACTGATGTAGTTACAACTACTGAAATCAGTACAAACAGATAAGTACTGACGTCCTATGAAACACCTGAAAAGCAGATGCAAAGTCTGATGAGTAAGTGTTGAGGACAGTATGAAACAGCTGAAAAGCTAAGAATTGACGAAAACAGCTGATGAGTAATTTCTCTTCAGTTGTTTCTACAACTGCTGTTTCAAAACAACTGAAGCCAAAACCATGTCTTCAGTAGTTAAACTACTGAAGACTAACACCAAGTCTTCAGCTGTTTACAAACTGCTGACAAAACCAATGTCTTCAGTAGTTTCACAACTACTGATGACTGATACCAAGTCTTCAGTTGTTTCATCACCTGAAGTCAAAACTGTCTTCAGTAGTTTTATAACTACTGATGACTAAATCCGAGACTTCAGCTGTTTCAACGTCTGACGGTTAATACCACGTCATCAGTAGTTTCAACAACTGATGACTCACACCAAAACCCTCAGTCGTTTTCTATCCCGACCCTTTAAATACCTTATCCCACCTTCAGAGTTTTTATCTTTCTTCTCAAACCTAACGTTCAAAAACTCTCTACCCTCTCTTCATCAATGGCGACCATGCAACTAAAACGACACAACTGTGTCGCACATCTCACCAAATCGCCATACTGGACCAAGTTTCACAACGCCATTGATTTAATGGTTCAATCACCCTACAAAACGGCGTTTCTGGTAAATCCCACCATATATGCCGCATCCCTTAACCACTTCTGGACAAACGTCACTTTGGTCTCTGAGGAGAACGACACAGAGTCTCTTCAATCGTTTGTCCATGGCCAAAAAGTGGTCATCACTCCAGACACTCTTCGTCAAACCTTAATCTGGATGATGCCACTTTCCCAACTGGTTATCCAAAGGGCACAACAGATCAATCATTTGCCCACCATGGATACCAGGGTGACTTGAGTGCATCTACCTTACTGAAGAAACATTTCCCAGATGCGAACGTCTCATATTTCATATGGTAAATGTATGCCTTGCCTCCAAGACCTCATCATGGGATCAAATGTCCACAAGGTGGCAACAGGTAATGTACTCCATCCTTGAGCAACAACCTTTAAATTTTTCGGAAATACTATTTTCAGAGCTCAAGGATATGGCTCAAAAACAAACTGCTAACCGTTGGATATTATATCCTCGGTTCATAATGGCCATAATTGAAAACCAGCTTCAAGCTGAGGGACTTGTTGGCCTGGGAGTCCCTGCTATGGCTGTATTGCCTGAAGTATACTCCCGGCACAACTCTGACCAATCACTCAAAATGGCTGCCAAGCTGCGCAAACCCACGCAGCTGGAACCCACAGCCACCACCTCCAAATCAAAAGTCCCCACCAAACCCACTAAAAAGAAAACCAAAAAGGCTACTCAGGGAAATGAGTCCCCTGAGGATGCCCCTGCAACACAAACGCAGGCTATATCCACTGGTTATAACCCCCTAGTGGATATAAGGACTCTCCCAGCCACAGCCGCTCAGGATTCCTCTCAAAAGGAGCCTGCAGCAACCACAGAAGGGGTACCCACAAATCTGGGATCTTCCTCATTTGAGGAGATTGCCATTGAAGAGCACCATTCTCCCAGGTGCACACTGCTTTTACCCCATCTCCCCATGCAACCGCCCCCCAAAGTCCACCCTTATCATTGCAAACGTGCTGACTCAGCTGCATGCCTCTCCTCCTCCCCAACAACCACCAACAAAGGGGAGAACCACAGCTATTGAGGACGAGGATCACCATGCTTCTGACAACCCACAGCACGGGGTTTAAATGTTCTATCTCCTGGTGTGGATATGGAGACCAGAACATCTGGTGAGGCTGCCACCTCTTCTGAATCAGCATATGATCAGACTGAGGCTGGTAACATTCCTAAGACCTCACCAGAGGCAACAGCTGATGAAGGACAAAGTCCTGAGGCTGGAAGTCCCCAGTTCCAAGACAAAGGGGCACATGCTACAACTGGTCTACACCCAGTGCATGTACATCCTGCTACAAGCAGGAGGTCAGGTGATTCAGCATCTGCTGATGATGACCTGGGCTTCTTTTATGATGTTCTTGCCCAGAACACAATCCTAGAGGAGGAAGTCAGTAGGCTGCAAAACTACTTGACCAACTCTCTCAAGGAGAAAGACCATCTGCCACACATTAACCCAACAGATGGCACCTTCCTCTGAAGGTCCCTTAACACACAGCCACTACAAAATCTCAGCCACCTGCCTCTGTTTCTGGCACCATTTCTCAGGACCAAAACCCCCTGAGCAAATGGATGCTATCCTCAAAATCCCCTATCTCTCATCACACCACAGCTAACCGAATTTGTTATTAAAA
Source organism: Flaveria trinervia (assembly GCA_025506515.1). Lineage (NCBI taxonomy): Eukaryota > Viridiplantae > Streptophyta > Magnoliopsida > Asterales > Asteraceae > Flaveria > Flaveria trinervia. Next base: position 67,172,130 of record CM046450.1, on the reverse strand, counting down.
CTGTTGATGAGAGACTTTCTACTGTCTTACAACCTCTGGTGGAGGATGTACTGCGCCAACAACTTTCTGCTACTCAATCCCTTGCAACCAATGCACCCAAAAAGGGGAGAGTTCAGCAGTGAAAGCTAAAAGAAAGAGGATGGAGAAGGAGAGAGAGAAAGAGAAAGATAAAGAGGTGGAAAAAGAGAAGGATTGTGTGTATGAGGCCGAAAAAGAGAAGGAGAATGTGATTGAGAAGGGAGCTGAAATTGAAAAAGTACATGAAAGTCAAAAAGATTTTCATGTCACATACAAGAAAAAGAAGAGTGCTGAGAAAAGAAAGAACTTGAACGAAATGGTTAAAGAGGCTGATGCTGAACACAGCAGATCAATGGACAATATCATTGATCAGCTGTTTAGGCAAGGTTTCGACACTGAAAAGCTGGATTCTGAAATAAGAAGATTAGAGATCGAAGAGATCCAACAAAGATGGGCCAGCTACAGCACTATGGATAGAGAGAGACTTGAGATCATGATCAGATTCATCAGCAAATACCTTGGGAGATCATTGATCGAAGTAAAATCATGGACCAGGGACAGCATCTTGGCCATAACCTCCAAGATCTGTTCGTCTGAGGCATACACTAAGGGGTTAGTAGTCGAAGCTTTGAATGAAGCAGGAGCAGGGAGCAGGACTGAGCTAGCCAAATACTCAAAAGCAACACTCACCTCCAAAATGCTAACTCAGCCTGTCAACATTCCCTCTCCAAAAACAACCACAACCCACAAAACCAACTCCCTTACCATCTAAACCAACAGCCGATGATGCACCTAAGAAGAAGAAGAGAAGGGTGTTGAGGCTAGAAGAAGAAGAAAGAGGATGATGTGGAAGAAGATAGGCTGCCTCTGTCTGCAGTCTAACATTGGCTAAAGCCAAACCCATGCCCATCACTCCCACCTCACAGATGGAAGCTGTGAGAGTAAAGATTGAAGAAGAACAGCAGCAAAGCTTCATGATGATGAAATGCTGAAAAGCATCGACAAAACTTATGCTGCTTCGTCATCAATAATAAGTATGAAGAAAGAAGCTCTGAGGTTGTACACCCTTGCCAACACATTTCAATATCAGAAGGAAAAGGTGAGAGTATGGCCTGATCCTAGGGTGGCTCACAGGATTGTAAAGAAAGACATTCCTTCGAGATACAAGGGCCAAGTAAAAAGGATCGTAGATGAAGAGATCACAGTGGTCCTTGTAGTATCACCCTGGGAGATTGTAGAAGATTTCAAGAAGGCCTATGAGACTAAAACACCACCCAAAAGATGTTAGAGAACAGAATTATTAAAAAGGGGTTAGTCTACAAGAGGCTTGAGAACTTCAAACAAAATGAGCTCAGTCTGTTACTTGAAGGGACTCATCCTGATGAGTTTGCATACAGACAGATTACAACAGTTGAGCTCAAAAATGGTAAACAGGCCAAGTACATCTCAGAGCTGTATGGGCGTGAAGGATTGTTTGATGGTGAAGCCGAGAACCTGACCATGGAAGAACAAATTATGTTTCTCAGAGCATACACCAGAGAATCCTACAGGCTTATACATGGGAAGTGAGTCTCATGGATGGGGGAACAGCTCAGTGTCCAATTCCCCAATACAGAGCTCCCATCCATACATTGCCAACCAAATCATCAGAGACTCATTTCCAGGCCAGTGCTTATATGGGTCATCTTCTCAACTGATCAAGAAGGAAAAAGACCAACCATTCTGCCAACAATAAGTGGGACCTCAATAAAGTTAAAGGTTTTGGCTGCATTGGTTCAGGGGGAGTTTGTTGGACCAAAAGAACCAATGAGCCGGATCAGAAAAACCTTTAAGTCCCACAGACGTCACAACAACTACTGAAGACCACAAAGCTGAAGACAACAGCTGATACAAATGAAGACAAGACAAAGTCTGAAGACAAGTGCTGAAGACAAGTCTGAGACAAGTGCTGAAGACAAAGTCTGAAGACAAGTGCTGAAGACAAAGTCTGAAGACACAAGTGCTGAAGACAAAGTCTGAAGACACAAGCTGAAGACAAAGTCTGAAGAAGTGCTGAAGACAAAGTCTGAAGACACAAGTGCTGAAGACCAAAGTATCAGACGTTGTCACAACAGCTGAAGAGGTCTTCTTCAGTAGTTGTGACGGTTTACCTTTCAGTAGTTTTATGTTTTATCTTTTCAGTAGTTTGACACAACAGCTGAAGAATACTTCTTCAGTTGTTGTGCTCATCAGTAGTTTTATTTATCAGTAGTTTTGTAAAACGACTGAAGAGCTTGTTCTTCAGTCGTGGTTTCAGTAGTTTCTTATCAGTAGTTTCTTATTTGTACTTAACACTCTGATATGTTCTCAGTAGTTGTGAACATTTCAGTAGTTTGTTAAGAGTTAGTTATTTTTGTAATAGATCTGCCAGTTGTCACTTACCCGTGATAACAGCAGCGATTGCACTCTATATAAGGAGTGTCAACCTATGTAATAAATGAATGATTTGATCAGAAATATTCGATATTATTGAAACATTCCTTGTTACAGAAATATATTCTCTCGTTATAACCGTATTTGTTCTTAATGCATACAAGTATCAAATTCTTGCTACAATTTGTCTAATTCTTTTCTTATTCCGCTGTGCTACGCTCAATTACATCAAACTTGTGATCACTGATCCTGACAGGAAGGAATCGACATTGTGCACACAATGGAGGGGGAAAAAGTGTACAACGTACAAATCTATTATTTTAAAGATATTAAAGGGCATGGCTCCCCATATCAAGCAGAAAGCGCTTGCTCTCGGCAGGAAGAAGAAGAGAGAGAGAGGACCCGGTTCTAGAGAGAGAAAGAGGAAGAAGAATATGCAAAAGGTAATCTTCTTCTTGTTTGAGATCGGCTTCAGAGATATTGTGTTCTTGACGGAAGTTCTGGGTTTAGAGTTTGTTTTAGGGTTCAAAGAAGCTAAATCGAAGTGGGTCTTGAAATGGAAGAATGTTGCTCAAAAGCGCTCAAGGTGAGTTTACTAGAACCCCTCTTTTAAGATTTTAATGATTTGGGGCTATTATGCAACTAAGAAAACCTCTTTTAAAGAAACCGTGGGTTATAGCTTATATTGTTGAGGTCTGTAGTATGTTTGCATGATAGTGTTGTTTATGGGTAGTGATGATGTTTCAGCATGACTAGAAGGCGGTTTTTAAAAAGTTAGATCTGTGTTGGGGTTGCTTAGCATGTTCATCGGTGTGAGATTGGTAGCATAGAAAATATTTCAGAATGTCTGATGGTATCATGAACATGGTTCATGAGCCAAAGAGTTGTTCCATGCGTCCAACATGAGAGACAGATGCATACGTGGTGGCCATGCGCCACACAAGGGTGGGTCATGCGCCTAAATCGTGGCCTATGCGGAAAAACATGTTGGCCGAATGCGTCAAGTGTTGCCCATCGCCCAAGTGTGGCCATGCGCTAAATAGTGCCCATGCGTCACAGGAATGAAAACGGATAAGTATTGGCCATGTGCCAACAGTGCCCAATGCGTACAGTGAAGAAACAACTAAGTATTGGCCAGGTGCCTTAAATAGTGCCCATGCGCCAAGTTCTTGAAAGGGTTGTGTTGGTGATGCTTCTGAACATGGCAGAAATGCCAAACAATGCCCATGCGCCAGGACTTTTTACAATTACAAATTTTAGCTCATGCGCATGGAAGGACCCAGTGCCACTTGTGGACATAAGGTTTTCTAAGTGGATTTATAAGGGGGTAAAATGGGGAGATAGGCCTTGTTATGATGTGATGGCTTATGTTTGACGTTGTGTTTGTGTTTTTTGCATGATGATGTGCTTGTATTGGTGATGGTGTATGTTTATGTCTATGTTTTGTATGTCTTATTATGTATGTATGTCTTCCCTTGGCTTTGACGTGGGCGCATGGCCAATACTTAGCCGCATGGCCAACATGCTGGGCGCATGGGCCACTTTTTCAGCGCATGGCCCACTCTTGGGCGCATGGCCAACACTTAGGCGTCTGGTCTCTCATGTCGGACGCATGGACAACTGTTTAGGCGCATTAACCACTGTTCATGTTCATCAGACATTCGGAAGTCTTTTCTATGCTATCAATTTCACCCGACTATCATTCTAAGCATACCCAAACACAGATCTAACATACTAAGGCCATCTAAGAATGCTAAACATCATCCCTAACCCATAATCCACACTATAACATGCATACATACATAGAAAATTCGAGAATAAAGTTGTAAACCCACGGTTTCATTCAAATTGTTTACTTAGTATGCATAATAGCCCCAAATCAATTGAAAATCAGTAAAAGAGGGGTTCTAGAAACTCACATTGAGCATCTTTTGAACAACACTCTTCCAGTTCAAGACCCACTTCGATTCAGCTCTTTGAATCCCGAAAGTAAACTCTTTTTCAGCTTCTTCTTCCTCTTTCTCTCTCTAGAACCGAGAGTCTCTCTCTCTCTTCTTCTTTTTAGCCGTGAGAAAGAAGATGATAAAGGATGAATGGCCACCCATGCCCTTAAATACTTCAAATAATAAAAGTGTACTTTGTACACTTTTTCCCCTTCCACTTGTGCAAAGTTTCTATTCTTTCTATTTACTTTTCTTTTCCTTTCATTTGAATAGAATCAGGGTGTTACAGGCAGTCAGGGAGGAAGTGCATCAGGGTATGCAGACGATCCTACCGTTTATGGTGACCGAAGTTATGATGGCTGTTAAAGATGGGGAGAGAAAGGAAAGGGGTAGATCATCGAACGAAAGGAGACGACCCGAGACTGAAATGGTCTTCTTCGATGACGAAGAGGATGAAGAGGAAGAGCCTGGGCCGAAGGCGGCACGAGGCTATAACTATGGGGCGTTTCAACGATGCAAGACCCCCAACTTTTGATGGAAACGACACTACAACTACTGCTCACCCATGGGTGAGAGAGATGGAAGCGATATTGACTATCAACAAGTGTTGAAGGATGAGAGGTGAAGTTTGCTACCCATTCTTTTGTGGACTCAGCCTTGTGTTGGTGGGACAATATCATCTAGGTTGAGGGAAGTAGGGCTATCGGGAGGATGCGATGGCCAGAGTTGAAAAGGCTGGTGATTGAGGAATTATGTCCACACCGTGAGATGGACAAAGTTGAAAGAGAGTTCTTGCAGCTGGAGGCGGGAACGATGACACATAAGCAATATACCGCTAAATTCAACGAGATGGTACATCTGGTGCCGGATTAGGTGACACCTCTTTCATGAAAGATCAAGAGGTACATTCAGGGCTTGTCGGAGGATATCTGTAAGCACATGATCGCTGCCCGACCAAGCACGTTTAGGTCGGCGGTCGATTTGGCAGGGAGCTTGTATGATGAAAGATCTGTGATGGCGACTAAAAGTAGCAAGAAAGGAGGCGGTGATCAAGAATGGAACGGGAAGCGATTGGAACGTGGCGGAACCGCTCCAGGTGGCAAAGGTGCACGAGTGGATGATCAGCGTGTGGTCAAAACTGGTGTGGGGTCGAAAATATGTGACAAGTGTGGACACAGGCACCCCGAGGAATTTAGACTGGGGGGCATTGCCTGTTTTCGTTGTGGGAGAACCAGACATGTGGCGAAGAACTGCGGTTTGGGGAGGTGTTATTCCTGTGGTGAGGAAAGTCACATGAGCAGGGATTGCAAGAAGCCAAGAGCGGAAGGTTCAGGAGTGAAGAAGATCAGAGGAAGGTCAGGTACGAGGAAGGAGAACAGAGGGTGATGGCTAGAGCCTTCGCTATGACCGGGAGGAGGTTAGGTCCGACTCTGAGGTAACGTCAGTACGTTCTTGCAAGTTTAGATTTATGCATCCATGCTTTAATTGTGACGCTAGTAGTAGTTTTGTTGCCGCTATTTTCTGTGATGTTGCACGTTAGGGTAGGAAGATCGATGAGCACTTTGATGTAAGAATTGCTGTTAGTAAGTCTATCAGGTTACCTAATGGCCTAGAGGATTGTGCGACAGAGTGGAGAGAGAGTGCTTGTTCCTACTAGGCTGTTGAAGACAGACATAGGTAGGTAGACATGCATCTTCGAATGAGTTGATGAGTTGTCTATGACTCAAACCCCAAGTGTTGCAATGAGATGGATTGATCAACCATGCACAACCAGAGTTCGATGACGACCTATGAAAATGAAGTATGAGGGAGGCTTCGACAAGGAAAGCGGATTGCTTGTTTGGAGTCGAGTAAAGCTAATACTAAAGTGTAGAGGGTCATTCCTAGTTGTTGCTTAGGTAGGAGGAGTGGCACATCTATTGGAGCTACCCGTGAGTTGAGTGGAAGTCATCTGATGTTCCATGCATCTCGTCTGCTTAACCAATGAGGATATGATCATGCTACTAGAGTATAGTGAGATGGACAGAGTATCCAACCACGAGGAGCAACTAGTGACCGCTACTAATGAGAAGGAGAGAATAGACTAAGGAGGATGATGGTTTCACTTGTGCGGGTGCAGTGAAGCCTAAGGGATCTGAGTTTAAATGCAAGATCAAAGAAGAGGAAAGATAGTGTTACCGTAACTATTCAAGAAGCGATAGGTTTCGGGGATGAAACCTCTTTAAGGGGGTAGACTTGTAACACCCCAAAATTTCATTTAAATGAAAGGAAAAGAAAAGTGAGTGGAAGGAATGGAAATTGTGCACAAATGGATGGGGAAAAAGTGTACAAAGTACAAATCTTATTATTTTAAGATATTAAAGGGCATGGTCGCCCATATCAAGCAGAAAGCTGCTTTGCTATCGGAGGAAGAACAAGAGAGAAAGAGAGCCCGGTTCTAGAGAGAGAAAGAGGAAGAAGAAGCTGAAAAAGGTAAGTCTTCTCTTGTGTGAGCTCGGTTTCAGCTGAGTATTGAGTTCATGACCGAAGTTCTAGTTGTTTAGAGTTTGTTTTCGAGATTCAAAGAGCTGAGTCGAAGTGGGTCTTAAACTCGAAGAGTGTTGCTCAAAAGCTGCTCAAGGTGAGTTTCTTGAACCCCTCTTTTACTGATGTTTAACTTTTTGGGGCTCTTATGCATACTAAGTAAACATCTTTTAAAGAAACCATGGGTTATAGCTTTATGTTCGAATGTTGTATGTATGTATGCCTGTTGTAGTGTTTGTTTATGGGTTAGTGATGATGTTTAGCATGCTCAGATGGCCTTAGTATGTCAGATCTGTGTTTGGGTATGCCTAGAATGATAATTGGGTGAGATTGGTAGCATAGAAAATATTTCAGAATGTCAAATGAACATGAACATTGGTTCATGCGCCCAAATAGTTGTCCATGCGTCCAACATGAGAGACGAGACACCTAAGTGTTGGCTATGCGCCCAAGGGTGGGTCATGCGCCTAAATAATGGCCCATGCGCCCAGCATGTTAGCGCATGCATCTAAGTGTTGGCCATGCGCCCAAGTGTGGCCATGCGCCTAAACAGTGCCCATGCGTCCCAGTGAATGAAACGGCTAAGTATTGGCCATGCTCCTAAATAGTGCCCATGCGTCCTAGTGAATGAAATGGCTAAGTATTGGCCATGCACCTAAACAGTGCCCATGTGCCTAAAAAGTGCCCATGCGCCCAAGTGCTTGAAACGGTTGTGTTGGTGATGCGCCTGAACAGGGCAGAAACGCCCAAACAGTGTCCGTGCGCCCAGACTGTTTTACACTTAGAATTTTTAAGCTCATGCGCCTAGAAGGACCCATGTGCCCACTTTGAACTTAAGTTTTGTACGTGGATTTTAAGGGGTAAAATGGGGAGATAGGCTTGGTTATGATGTGATGGCTTATGTTTGACGTGTGTTTTGCATGTATGATATGCCTGTATTGGTGATGGTGTATGTTTATGTCTATGTTTTTGTATGTTCCTTATTATGTATGTATGTCTTCCCTTGGCTTTGCGTTGAGCGTTAATGAATGTAATGAAAGTATTATGTAACGTAAAGTGGAAGATAATTAAAAGAGGAACGTAATGAATGAATGCATGCATGAATAAAGGAACAAAAGAGAAAGTATAGAAAGGCTTGAAAGCAGTATGTACATAGGTGAGCGACTCTGTGTTGAAGTCCTTGTCGCGTATCTCGGTACTGTGTCAGTCTTCGAACATGAGTCAGGGGTTTGTATGTCAGGCCCCGGCATAGTATCAGTCTTCGGACATGAGATATTGCAAGAGACAAGATTCCAGTAATAAAGAGTAATGAACGAAAGATCATGTAGGAAAGAACGAACGTATGAATGAACGTAAATGAATCGACCTCAGTAATTGTGGCTGAGTGCCACGAAGAGGCTAAACTCTGACCGGATCAAGAAAGAGAAGTGAACGATAATGTAATACGTTGAATGAACAAAGCTAATGAACGTAATGACGAAGATAATAATGATATTATCTGTATGTACGTATGATGCATGATCACGAACGGTTGTAAGGTATAGTATGTTTTGAAATAAAGTAAAGAACCGTTTTAACAGAGAAAAGTATGTTTTATTATAAAACTAGAACTCACGCAGCGTCGCTGACATCTGTATGCATGATAGTTGGTAGGTATATGTTGATGCTGAGGTGTTCTAGGCATGGATGCATAAACTACTAGGAGCGTTTTGAGGCTGGCATCCATATTTTGACATGTCTTGTATTTTGAGATGAAAACAGATGTTGTAATGGACATGTTTTTAGTTATAAATGAAAGCTTTAAATTACGCTACAAAATTAATGTACATTTTATAATGTTTTAAGTACAATGAATGAGCAGCTGTAGGCGTTCCGAGAACGGGGCCTTACATAGTTGCCATGATTCCTATCACCTTCTGGGATGATGCCATATCAACTACACGTTTCATTCAGAATCATACTCTTTAGTGAAAGAAAAACAGAAAACTCCTTATAAGTTAATGTTTGGTAGGAAACCAAACATATATTTTTTTAAATCTTTTGGTTACTTGAAAATTAAATTCAAATGACCAGCTAGGCAAATTCGATATAAAATCTGATGATGTATTTTCTCTTGGATATTTTTCCGCTTCTAAAGTGTATAGAGTTTATAACTCTAAGACGAATGTTATCATTGAAATGTTCAATGTTAATTACTTGAAAATTACTTTCCATTAGTTGCAAATTGTCTAGTGTGGTTATTTGATTTAGATCCATTGTCAAACTCATTTAATTCTAATCTGTTTGAATTTTCTTGTATCAACAGGAAACAAGTAGGATATCTTGGATTCTTTAGTGACGATTTTGACACTAATGGTATGGATGATACAAGCTTGGACTATCCCATATACTCATTTATGAGAGATCGTCTATTCAATTCAAGGAATCATGATCAACAAATTACTGAGCAACAACAAGTTCCTAAAATTCTGATGTTTCTCAACCTATTCATAATGATGAACCAGAAATTTACCAACCAAAATATGGAACTTCATCTGTATCTCTATGACAAGCTTGATTATTTTATTAACTCTCCAACTGAAGTATCAATTTTCACTCCACATTCTTCAACCCTGTTGCACCAGCTCTCCAATATGAACCAACCCAACCTAGATGTGAATATTCAACAAGATGAGATTACAAGATCTCATATTCACAAGAAACCTTTGCGTGTACTTGTGTATTCAATCTCAAATTGCCCCTAAAAACATTACCGAAGCATTGAAGGGCATTAGTTGGATCGAAGCTATGTAAGAAGAATTGCTACGATTCCACAAATAGGAAGTGTGGACACTAGTGGAGTTGCCTAGAGGAGAGAATACCATTGGCACAAAATGGTTGTTCAGAAACAAATCAGATGACAAAGGAATAATTATTCAAACAAAGCAAGATTAGGAGCACAAGCTTACACACAAGAGGAAGGAATAGATTATGATGAAGTCTTAGCTCAAGTTACAAGACTTGAAGCAATTCGTGTCGTCCTGGCGTACGCTTCTTATATGAAATTCAAGGTGTACCAAATGGATGTTAAAGTGCATTTATGTATGGACCAATCACCGATGATATGTATGTCAAGCAACCTAAATGTTTTGAAGATGTTGAATACCCTCATCGTGTGTACAATCTAAGTAAAGCTCTATATGGTCTACATCAAGCTCCAAGAATCTGGTATGAGACATTGTCCCAGAACTTGATCCAACATGGATATACAAAAAGGAATATTGATCCAACTTTATTCATAAAAGGATGCAACTGATCTCCTATGTGTGCATATGTATGTGGATGATATCATATTTTGTTCAACAAGTCAAAAACTATGCTCAAAATTGAAGAGTTTATGAAATTGTGTTTGAGATGAGTTCTATGAGAGAATCAATTACTTTCTTGAATTGGAAGTAAAACAATCTGTAGATGGCATTTTTATCAATCAAGACAAGTTTGTTGATAAGCTACTGAAGAAATTCAAACTCTAAGATTGTCAATCTATTAGAACTCCAACTGATGATAACACCAAGATTGATACTGATCCGAAAGGAAAATCTGTTGACTAAACATTATACAGATCTATGATTGGATCTTTGAGTTATTTAACTGCATCAAAACCTGACATAATGTATGTTGTTTGTGTTTATGCCAGGTACGAATCAGACCCGAAGGAATCTCAGCTTATCATTGTCAAATGCTCATTCAGTTATCTCAAAGGAAAGCCAACTACAGGATTGATATATGTCACTAAACACTTGGTTTTCTCTCAAACTCACTTGTACTCGAACAATTATAATGAGGCAAAATCTCTTAGTGAGTTGATTATAATATACTAAGTAACTTAAGAACACAAAGCAATAATTTTCAAGGTACTTGTATATATTACTTCTCAACTCAAATTTTACAAGACTTCTACAAGTATGATACAAAAGTTACAATGAAAAACTATATATACTATCCCCTACAACTGGTTATACATTCATACTAGCTAGAATCCTATAACTAAAGCAGATACTATAAAGCTATAATTAATGTATCCTAGATAATGTTTTATCTAAGATATGGTAGTCATGACATGTCGATGAATTACCTTTTGTCGCAAACTAAAGTTACCAACTGTACTAACATACAAAGGTGAACCGTGGAATAAAGTATGGTCAACTACATGGCCTTTTGGAAAAACACCATGCAGTATTAGAGGTCTGTAGTGGAGTGTTAGAGAACCACACTTATGTCTACTAGTGCATAGCAACATCTTCCAAGGGTTAATTGGCTTTGAAAGAACAAGTTCTTCTGAAGCCTTTTATAGTTCGGAAGAGGCTGCTTTTTTTCGTGGATTGAGGACTTCTTCTTTGAAAGTCATTGCCTTTGAATTCTTCTAAGTCTTGAACATTGGAAGAGAAGATTTTGTCTTTGGAAGTTGGAGATTTTCCTTCGGAAGATGATCTTTCACTTTGTCTTCAGAAGTCCATACTTAGCTTCGGAAGTCCTTTATAAGTTGCACAAAAAATAGTCTAAGTGTTTGGTTTTGGTTGCAGCAGCTTTTCAATATTCCAATTAAGTTGAACTAGTAAAGAGGAAAATGAGGAGTTTCTGGATTTAAGTGAAGCTTCTTTCTTCCTTACTCCTGAATCACCATAAAACAAACAAAAGTCTAAAAAGACTAGTGTTCATTCTTATCAGGAAGCAACACCTCAAAGCAAACAACACCCACTTGGTTCCAGCTCAAACAAACAACACCTCGCTAAAAATCAAGAATAAGTTGGACTCATGTTAGATTAGTGTTTATATTTCATTTATATTTAAATGTAATAGGACATATGATAGATTACTTTTGTTTAATTTGTATTTTGTGTTTTCTGCCCGGTGAAACTATGAGCAAAACTATAGTTTCGCTCATAGTCAGCAGGCCAGGTTCCCTAGCGAAACTATGTTTTGTCGGCGGACAAAATTAGCATAGGCCTGAGAGTTTCCATGTCATTGAAACTGTAAGAGAAACTATGTTCGCCTATATATAGAAATGTTTCTATCTTTGTAGGTTGATCTTGAAAAATCCCTAGACGAAATATCTTTTTTGCAAGTGTAATTTTGAGGCTGGAATTCTATTGAAATCATATTTAGCCATTGTTTATTAATTTTCTTTGTTTTGCTTTGATTATTATTGAACACTATTTCTTCATCTTTATCACATGAGTATGTTAAGTGTGTGTTTGTGATATTAAACCATTTGATCATTTAAAAGTATTGTTGAAAGATCAGTTTGGACCAACAAAATGGTATCATAGCCTTTGTGCTCTTGATTGTTTGGCTTTTTGGTTAGTTGAGCTCAATATCACTATTTCACCAATGTCGGATCAAATTTAAGTGTATTTGATATGGAAATTGATTGAGATAGAGTAGTTTTTGGTTTGGAAAGCTTTGGTAATCATCAGATCTTAAATCCTTTAACATTTGAGTGATTTTAGATCAATTTCATATTGAAAAGGTTTTTTAGAATAATCTAGCGAAACTAAGGATCATCCAGCGAAAATGCAGTTTCCTCAGCAAAACTATAAGTGTTTTGCTTATTGTGTTAGTTTTTACATCCTCAGCGAAAGTATACTTATTGAACAAAAGTTCAATAGTGATTGTGCACTATTATCAGGCGAAATTGCTGCCAAAATTACATCTGAAGGGAGTTCAAGCTACTTTCGAGTAAATTTATCTACAAAACTAGCATAATCAAGCAGCTTGCTAGCGAAACTGTTGCTGAAATTCCTAGCGAATTTAGCAGCGAAATTTCAAATATTCCAGCAAAACTAGTGCTTTTTCTGCGAAAGTGCAATGTTGAAGATGACATATCTTACTCTTGTTGATTTGGAGAGTGTGGTACCACATCAACCCCTTAGACTGATCAACGGAGATAATTTAAGGACTGGAAGAGGTGTTTGAAAGCATTCTTTTACTACATAGATAATAATAAGCGGGAGTCAATCATCTACGGTCCACATGTACCGATTGTTACTTTTGGAGATGTCGTCTCTCAAAACAAGGATCCAACTACATTCAGTGAAAAGGATTTGAAGCTGATTGATAGAGATCAAAAAGCATTTGGAGCATTAACCTTGTGTCTTGCACCAGATATTTATAATCCATTTGCTGAACAAAAGAATGCCAAGTCTCTATATGATGCATTATATGAAATTTATGATCGAATGATGAGCTATTAAAAGACAATGGGATACAAACTGAGAAAGAGTTTAATTCTTTTGGGGTATATGAATGACAATCTTGCTAATCTAACAAATTGTTTTTAGACAGTCTCAAGCATACTAAAGATATATGATGAAAAACTATCAAATAATGAACGCGTGATAGACTGTTGGATTCACTTCCACCTCAATGGAGTCTACAAGTGAGAATACTGAAGCAAGAGAGAGGGGTCACAAATTACAAGCTCATGGATATCATCAACAAGTAAAATCCTTTGAATTGGATTTGAAGAGAGAGAATTCAATCATATTTTGAAGCCATCATCCATTTTCCTTAGAATGTTGCATTATTTACATCCGGTGCAAGCTCCCTAATGCAAGCATCAAGACAAAGAGGAGTGACTACAAATGTCTCATGTGATCAGCTCAGTGGTGGTGGTAACTCAGTAAGAGATTAAGCTAACTCAAAAGCTGCTTTTGGAACTTCAATCCCATCTAATACAATGGAATTGTTTGTCATGTTCATGCATAGCGATAAGGAACTGATGGCTGGTGAACTGAAAAGGAAATGGATAACTAGGGTGACATGTCTCAGGTTCATCTGGATGATTTGAAAGAAACTGCTATTTAGTGGTAGATGGCGATGTTGACTCTCCGAGCCAAGAGATTTATGGAAATAACTTAAAGGAAGAACTTTGGAGGTCAAAATTCTAATTCTAAGTTGGGCTTTGATAAATCCAAATTGAGATGTTTTAACTTCAAGCAGTTATGTAAGGCCCCGTTCCCGGACGGTCACAGCTGGTCAATTATCTCACATACACATATATTCATATTTGTTGGGTTTTGCAACAAGTTAATTAAAGCAAGTTAAACCATTTTATACTTGTAAAACGCAGCGGAAATATGATTTAAACATGTTGTTACATTCTGAAAATTTTCACCATTCAAAACATGAACAAAACCTAAGAATAAGGATTATATAAATATATGTGAAATAGTGTGCTATCAAACAAAATCAACCATAGGATGTTCAAGATACACCTTTGTTGCACAAGATGTTGTAGATGTGTAAGAAGAAGAAGATGGTGTTCTTGAACATTCAGCCCCCAAGAGAGAAAGCCTCAAGTAGTGATAGCCACAAGCTCTTCCAAACACCTTGCTAGTTAGGGAGCTCAACACCAAAACCTCTACAAATGTACTTTCAAAACCGAATATTCAGCCTTGTTTTTGAGCTTCAAATCCGAAAATTTAACAATCTTTTTGAGAGAGTTCTTGTTAAGTGTTGTAAGATAGAAAAGTGTGAATCATGGAAGAGTGTAAGAGAGGTGAAATTCTTGCAATGACCAAGACAAAAGGGCTGGTCCCAATCCCCCAAGGGCGGCCAAAATTAGCCATCAAAAATGGGTTTCCCCCCATTTTAGTTTTATAAAATGTTACACTCTTAGCCCTTAATTTGATAAAATTAAAACCTCTTTTAATTTTATAACGATAACACACTTTTATTTGTTATTATTTAACCAACTTAAATAATGAAATAAACAATTTCTCATGAAAAAATTATCCACATAATGTTGTTCTTTTACAAAAGCAATGTTATAGAAAAACCCATTTTCTAAATTGGTGTCGGTATTTATTTGTTTGATCTTATCAACAAATAAATATTAATTGGTGTTTGTATAGCTTGTTATTGGGTATGACCCGACTTCAATCATAAAGTACTAACCACATCAATCTTGTATGTGTCTTGGGCATATAAGGTCCGACAATCCCCACTTGCACAAGATTCATAGAAGATTGATGCAAGAAGTAAATACCGCCTAACAACGGTTTACTACCCTTAACACGTATGACTAGGTGCCATTCAATAACATCATCTGCTTGAAGTACCATACTTGAAATGTTTTTGGAGAATTAATCATCTATCCTTTTATCACACATGTCATGTTAAATCCTAGAGACACAGAGTGCTCATTCTCCATTGATTTAACTTTATCAGGCCTTAGACATCTTACTCTCAACGAATAAGACGGACAAATCCCATCTTGACAACATACGTCTCTGACAATTACCTTATGTCATACCTGAACTCAGACTTATGTGCTGCCATGTTTCAGAATAGCGAAGAGCTAAGTCAAAGTATAATATTTGGTAAATATCAAGACCCAATATGTGTCTCAGGTCAGAGGATACCAAATGATGTTCGCCATTACTCAAAATTAGTTATGATCAATCAGGAAGATTCCATGTAGTAATATTTGAGATGCATGTCAATCTAATATTTGCATCCCACAAATATCTATGAACTTTGGCAGCAACCTTTTGCTCTATATTCATCCACATGAATATCTACCAATAAAAGTTCATAATAGACTTTAGCATTGCAACTGGTGAGAAGGTCTCATCATAATCAACCCCTTGAGTTTGAGTGAAACCTTTTGCTACAAGTCTAGCTTTATATGTATCCAAGTTTCCATGTATATCGGTTTTCTTCTTGAAAACCCACTTACTTCCTACTATCTTGGAGTTAAGAGGAGGTTCAACCAAATCCCACACTTGGCTGTCATACATGGATTGCATCTCAACGTTCATGGCTTCAAGCCATTTGTCACAATCCAAATTGGACATTGCATCCTGATAGGTGGTTGGTTCATCAGAATCTACCACATAGCATCCATCTACGAAAAACCATATCTTTGAGGTGGATTACTAATTCTACCAGATCTGCGAACATTCTGTGTAATTTGATCAACCACTTGATCATTTTCAACATCCTCATGTTGAGTGCTAGTATCAACCAACGTGTATTGGTTTGTGGTTCTTGGTCCTCCTCAAGATCCACAGTTCTACTCCTAGTTCCTTCTGTATGGACTTAGCTTCTACAAGTCATCCTTCTTGATAACAAACTCCTTTTATTCCAATGGATCATAGAAATAATATCCCATAGAATCTTTGGGATATCCAATAAAGATACACTTAGTGGAACGGCTTTCTAGCTTGTTTTGGGTGGGAGTCTTAACATAAGCCTCACAACCCCATACCTTTAAATATGACAGTGATGGAGCTCTTCAATGGCATATTTCAAAATGTGTCATTTCCACTTTCTTGGTTGGGGCCATATTCAAAATACGGGCCACAGAGGCAAAGCAACACCCCAAATTGATAGAGGTAGTGAGCTTCTAGCCATCATAGATCGAACCATATCTAATAGAGTTTGATTTCTCCTCTCGGACAAACCATTATGTTGTGGTGTTCCGGGTGGAGATAGTTGTGAGACAATACCATGACTTCTAAGATGATCTCTAAAAACATCACTCAGGTATTCACCTCCTCTATCGTTGCGAGAATTTTTATCTTCTTATTGAGTTGATTTTCTACTTGATTTTAGAAGATTTTGTTGGGTTTGTTGTACCAAAGCAATGTTGTTTAACAATTTTAAACATGAAAACGCAGCGGAATAAGAACTTAATATTCTATTCAATAATCTGAAATTAAAGTTCATAATCTTATTTCAACAAACCCAAAGTCAAAGGATCATATATATGTGAATAAACTAGTTATCAAGAAGCAAACAAAACAACCAAAATCAACACAATAAACTACCTTTTAGAAGCTGTCAAAACGTAGATATAAGTGAAGATGGGGCTGCTATTTGATGACCAAAACATCAAGAATAGATGTCCTCAAGTGTTCATACCCACAAGCCTTCAAGAAAACACCCATTTGCTAGGATTTGAGCACCAAATCGACACAAGAAGGCTGCTGGAAACTTGTTCCAGCCGTGAACTTTCAAAGAGATTCTAAATCCTTTGTTCCAGCCATGACATCCTTCTTCCAAAGAAGATTATGTTCTTTGACTCTTTTGCATTAGAGAGAGAGAGATCGAAATTAGAGTGTGTGTATGTGTGTATCTTGAGAGCCATATCTCCAAAACACACACAAAAGGGAAGAACAAAGGGGCTGCCACAAGGGGGCGGCCGAAACCCCTTTGTTATCTTTTGGTTATACCCTAAACTCTCCTTTTAAAAATATTTCAGAGTTTTTAGATATTATACATAATAACCCTTTAATTATATAAATATGCACACACACTTTTATTATTTGATGTTGCTTAACTAATTTAAACAACATAACAAATAAGATCTATGAACAAAATATCCTCATACTTTGTTCTTTCTCACATACAATTTATTTAGAAAACCCATTTTCTAAATTGGTGTAATTATTTAATTCCATGATCATATCATCAATTAAATATTAATTGGTGTTTGCTAAGCTTGTTATTGGGTATGACCCGACTTGGATCACAACGTACTAACCACATCAATGTTCTATGTGTCTTGGGCACACAGAATCCAACAATCTCCCACTTGCACAAGATACATAGAAGATTGATGTAAGCAGTAAATACCGCCTAACAAGGGTTTACTACCCTTAATACGCGTGACTTAAAGCCATTCAATAACATCATCCCCTTCAAGTATCCAACTTGAAATGATTTAGGCGAATCAATCATCTATCCTTTTGTTACAGATGTCATGTTAATCCAAGGACATAGAATGATCATTCCTTGTTGATTTAACTTAATCAGGCCTTAGACATCATGCTCTCAACGAATAAGAGGAACAAATTCCATCTTGACTACATACGTTTCTCACAATCACCTTATGTTGTACCTAAACATAGCCTTATGTACTGACCATTATTTCAGAGCAGCGAAGAACTAGCTCAAGGTATAACACTTGGTGAATATCAAAACCCAATAGTATCTCAGGTCAGAGGATACCAAATGACATTCGCCTTTACTCAAATTTACTTATGATCAATCTAGAAGATTCCATGTAGTAAAATTGAGATGCGGGTCAGTCCAATATTTGCATCCCACAAATATCTATGAAACTTGGTAGCAACCAATTGCTCTATATTCATACCTTATGAATATCTACCAATCCACGTTCATAATAGTCTTACATTCTATTTGTTCCCACAAATATGACCGACTACGGACATTTAGAATAATAAACATATTCATGGATGTAAACATGCTAAAAGGGAACATGACTCAAAAGTCAAAATTACAATTGTTCCATACTTCAATACTAACAGACCAATTTCAATTACTAGAATATCGAAGTCCTAAGGCACAAGTATGACCCTCATACCTTGCCCTCACAAGGAGCTTCGTGAGTGGATCCGTAATGTTTTGATCTTTTATGAACTTTATGAATACATATCTTTACCCTTTTCAACTCCATCCCTTATGATGTTGAATCTCCGCTCAAGGTGCTTAGTCTTTGATGAGTACCGGGTTCCTTGATTTGAGCAATCCCACCCACGTAATCACCAAAGATCTTTGGGTCTTGAATGGTAGAGACCACCCCTAGATAAGCAATGGACAAGCTTATCCATGCAGCTTCCAAAGCTGCCAATGAAGCGGCTATGTATTCGGATTTTAGACTGAATAATGCTACCGTGTCCTGCTTTGAACACTTCAAGGATACCACACCTCCATTCATAATGGAAGTACACCTGATTATGATCGAGAGTTGTATCGATCTGTTTTGGAAGTCCTTATCTGTGCAACCCTTTACACAGATTTTCACTTCAACAGATCCGTATATTAGAAGCATATCGTTAGTCTTACTAAGGTGCATCAACATACTTTTAACAACCATTCAATGGTCATTTCTATTGGTATCTACTTTGTCATGCCTGATAAGCATGACTAGTCCGGTTTAGTGCATATCATGAGACAAATGACGGATCCTATAGCAGATGCGTATGGGATATCCTTCATTGATTTTGCTCATCCTATGAGCTTGGACATTGAGACGTAGTCAACATGGTCTCTCTTTGAAAAGGTATCATACCTTTCTAAGAGATATCCATCTTGAACCTTTTCAAGGTTTTATATATGCACTTTGGTTTGACCCTATCAACCACCGCGATCTATCCTTATAGATCCATATTCCAAAATATGGGTGATTTCAAAGAGATCCTTTTATGAAAAACATCTTCCAAGCAAGGTTTTAACACCTTCCAAGGTTGGAATATATTTTTCAAATAGCAGTGTGTCATCAGCATACAACACTGAGAGTATACTTCTGCTCCCACTAGCTTTCATATATATACACACCCTTTTGATGCTTGTTTCAATTCATAGATCTATCACTTTAACTTGTATACTTTATTGGGATGTCGCGGATCGACAAAACCTTCATGCTGAACAATGTGGACAGTCTCTACAGATGTCCATTAAGGAAAGTGGTTTTGACATCCATTAGCCAAAACTCATATTCAAATATGCAGTTATGGCACTTAACATCCTAATCGACCTTAGCATTGCCACGGGCGTAAGACTTTCATCATAATCAACCAATTGAGTTTGATGAAAACTTATGCTATAAGTCTTGACTTATAAGTATTCAAGTCTCCATGTATATTTGTTTTCATCCAGAACCCACTTGTATCCAACCGATTTGGAGTTTAAGTGGAGGTTCAACCAATTGCCAAACTTGGTTGTTATACATGAATTGCATCCTTACGTTCATGGCCTCTAGCCATTTGTCCCAATCCAAATTGGACATAACATCTTGGTGTATGGTTAGCCTACAGGGTATAACCACATAGCATCCATTCATGAAATATCCTTATCTTTCAGATGGAATACTAACTCTACCAGATTTGTGAACGTTTTGTGTGTGTTGATCAACCTCTTGATCTTTATCAACAACCTCCTGCTGATTGCTAGTGTCAATCAATGTGTATCGCCTTGTGGATTTTGATCCTTATCAAGTTCCACAGTTCTATACGTCATTCCTTCCATAAAGGACTTGGTTTCAAGAACCATAGACTTTGGAGCAATAAATACTTCTGATTCTTTGAGTCAAAGAAACGGTATCTCATACAGTCTCTTTGGATTCTAATGAATACACACTTTCTTTGTCCGGGTCATATTCATAATATGAGCCTTAGAGAGCGATGCGAAAACCCAAAATGATAAAGGTGGTAAGTTCATAGCCATAATAATTGAACCATATCCAAATAGGGTTCAGTTTCTCCTTTATCTGAATGAAGAGCATAGATAACTATGCGGAGTTGATTTTCTACTTCATTATTGAAGATTTTGAACATTTCAAAAGCTTCATACTTATGTGTCATCAAGTGCACACAATAATAGCGACTGCAATCGTCGTTAACATTAATGAAGTATCTTTTACCAGTCATAGACATTGTCTTAAAAGGATCATATGCATCCAAACGCATCATTCCTAATTAGTCTTTGGTTCTACTTGTCAAATGAAACATTTTCATTCATTTCCAAAAGACCATTCTTTTGAAGTGTTTGAATCTAATTCTGGTTAATGTGACCAAGGCGACAATGTCAAAGATAGTAATAACTTAAACCCATTTTAAGTTTCTTTATGCTAAATGTGTATCAACGAGTTATAATAGGATGATCTATCATGAACCAATTCATGGATGTCATTAAAAGGCATATCCTTAAAATGATATACATCATTCAAAACTCAATATCATTATTTACAAATTTTGAATCATGATCATATTGTTTTAAAAGGAAACATTAATCATGTTCCTAGTCAAACTAGGTGCATACAAAATGTTTTGAGAACAACTTCCAAACCATTTGAAGGTCTCAAAATAGAGTTTCCCTTCTTGAAGCGAACATTTCTTTTGAACCCTTTTGCAACAATTGCAAGTATGAGTCTCACATCCGGTATCCAATACCATGTGATTGAAGAAATGGCTTTTAAAACAGCGTATGACTCATGGAATTGTATTTGAGGTTTGCCCAAAACCCTTCTTGTGTTTCAACTCCTTGAGATAGAAGGGACAATACCCTTTTCATAGTCCTATCTCTCCATGCTCAAAGCATGGATCATTCTCCGTTACCTTAGGCTTCATAAGCTTAGGTTTTGAGGTTTCGCTATAACCTTTGCTTTGACGTATTCCTTTCCTTTAGCAATAATTGCTTTAGGATCGGGATTGGCTACTTCTTATAGCCTCCGTTATTGATTGAGAGAATAGGTAGAACCTCTCTACTTATCCCCGCCTCGGTTGCTTTGAGCATTGCATGAGGTTCACCGATGCTCTTGTCCCATCCGTTCATATTACAGTTTATTATGATGTCTCAAACCTTTAGTTAGGCAATCAAGGATCAAATCCTTGGCCAACTACTTTGAGACAGGACAGCAAAGCATCTTGAGGCTATCAATATGGCTTTTATCTAAGGATATATAAGATGATATTGATTGGGTCTTTTCATGTGACATGTATAAAGTGCTTGAACCGTTTCAAGCAATCTTATTAAAGTTTGTGGAAGGAACATTTCCCTTTTAGATTAACATGTCATGTGCCCCATGAGGCTCCAAACCCTTTTGGAGTCTGGGAATCATATTCCCAACATGAGATCGGATGCTTGCACAGAATCCTAAGTGTGCTTAACTCAATCGTCAAAAGGCCATAACATCAACAGCGTGGGTTGGTGAGGTATGGAATCGTCAAGGACATAGACCTTTACTCATTCTTGAGAACGATTCTCAAGTTTCAAAATGAGTCCATAAGATAATTATGGTTAGGACTATCCCTCTCGAGAATAGGTCTTAGTGATAGGGAAGGGACGATCGGGGTGGTAGCATATAGTTAGAGGTCATCATTACAAAATTGACAAAGTTCATATTAGTATTTCTCATAAATTTATTTTAATCGTTAATACCCTTAAATGTCTCATAGACAATTAACAATTAAAACCTAGAATCCAACGTTACATTTAATGATGGTTAGGTGACCTTTATCCCATTATTTAAATTAACAAGGTAGTCAACAGTTGACAATTGCAACCTATTGCAACTTCTAGTCTTATGGGATCGGTTAAACATCATATGTTTAGTCGGCATGTTTAATCCCATCAACACCATTGTACGCCATGCTTCGGTGACCCTAAGCACATGGTTTCCAATTCAAGTCGTCCTACTTACACACACGTGTGAGTTTTTACATATAAGCGGTTAGGTGACCTTTATCCCACAAGTATGTTAGACTCACCTCAAGGACACAAGTTCCCTACAAGTGGTTAGGTGACCTTTATCCCACAAGTAGTTCCCAAGTGATTCGAGTGTCGTGTAAAAGGACGGTGTTAGACTTGTTACCAAAGGGTTTTAAGTTGCCATTAATTTTAGACTTGAAAAACTATGTACCTTGTAATTGCATGCTTTCAAATACATGGTACCCTATGGTTCTCTTTTAATAAAACCTCTTTTATTTTGAAATCATTAATCCTCTAATAACCTTTTATTAATTACTTAATGATTTAGAACCATAAAATTCAGCTTGTTATCATAATTTATTTAGATTGTTAAGCATATTCATATATCAAACAATCAACATAAAACAAACAAGCATAATCATACAAACATTGTGCATAACCATAGCCACTAAGTTGACTACACTTGTTTGCCATCACAAGTGTTGTCATAAGGTCTTTTCCTAAGGGTTCAACACAATACAAATGATGCGATCTCCAAAGACCCCCACTTGAACTTGCATCCAAATGCTTCAAGTCCATCCTTTGTGTCTTCCTTTTGTGCTTCCTTCCGAGCATCTTCTTTTACAAAATATATACATCCTAATACATATTTTCTAGTAAAGGAAAAAATGCTCCTATCTATTTATTACATTGCCAAATGAATAAATAAATTACAAACCAAATGGAAACACAAAAGAAAATACTACAACCCATAAAGAAAGAATACAATCAACATGACAATTCCATAATCAACCAAACCCAAAACAACCATGGTCAAGGCTATGTTATGCACTAAAATTATGTATCCATATACATCATACAAGAACCAAAAAACCCCATTGACCTAAATTTTCAGCCAACATAAACCAAAATCTAGGGTCTTTTGTCCAAACAAAAAACAATCAACCAAATTGATATCTTTTCTTTCAAGGTTTAATCACTAGCATGTTTGATATAACCTTGAAAGATTGGGGTATCATCAAATCAATACAAAACAGCCCTAAAAATGGTTGTTAAACCTTATATAACCAATTATACAAGAACACATGAAACTAATCATCCACATAACCGGCTCTTGATGCCAATGTTGGGTTTGTTGTACCAAAGCAATGTTGTTTAACAATTTAAAACATGAAAACGCAGCGGAATAAGAACTTAATATTCTATTCAATAATCTGAAAATTAAAGTTCATAATCTTATTTCAACAAACCAAAGTCAAAGGATCATATATATGTGAATAAACTAGTTATCAAGAAGCAAACAAAACAACCAAAATCAACACAATAAACTACCTTTTAGAAGCTGTCAAAACGTAGATATAAGTGAAGATGGGGCTGCTATTTGATGACCAAAACATCAAGAATAGATGTCCTCAAGTGTTCATACCCACAAGCCTTCAAGAAAACACCCATTTGCTAGGATTTGAGCACCAAATCGACACAAGAAGGCTGCTGGAAACTTGTTCCAGCCGTGAACTTTCAAAGAGGATTCTAAATCCTTTGTTCCAGCCATGACATCCTTCTTCCAAAAGAAAGATTATGTTCTTGTGACTCTTTTGCATTAGAGAGAGAGAGATCGAAATTAGAGTGTGTGTATGTGTGTATCTTGAGAGCCATATCTCCAAAACACACACAAAAGGGAAGAACAAAGGGGCTGCCACAAGGGGGCGGCCGAAACCCCTTTGTTATCTTTTGGTTATACCCTAAAACTCTCCTTTTAAAAATATTTCAAGAGTTTTTAGATATTATACATAATTAACCCTTTAATTATATAAAATATGCACACACACTTTTATTATTTGATGTTGCTTAACTAATTTAAACAACATAACAAATAATATCTATGAACAAAATATCCTCATACTTTGTTCTTTCTCACATACAATTTATTTAGAAAACCCATTTTCTAAATTGGTGTAATTATTTAATTCCATGATCATATCATCAATTAAATATTAATTGGTGTTTGCTAAGCTTGTTATTGGGTATGACCCGACTTGGATCACAACGTACTAACCACATCAATGTTCTATGTGTCTTGGGCACACAGAATCCAACAGATTTTGAATATTTCAAAAGCTTCATCTTTGTGTCTTAACAAGTACACATAACCATATCGACTATAGTCATCGGTAAAGGTAATGAAGTATCGTTCATGGTACCTAGTCGTTGGCTTAAAGGTACCACATACATCCGAATGTATGATGCCTAATAATCTTTTGCCCATTCGGACTTGCCGCTAAAAGACGCCTTAGTCATTTTACCTTGTATAGAAGATTCACATAGATCGAATGAATCATATTCATTTGCTTTTAAAAGACTATTATTTTGAATTGTTTGTATGCTTTCTTGTTTATATGACCAAGAGGGCAATGCCAAAGATAGGTATCACTCAAATCCAATTTGAGTTTCTTAGTGGTGGTCTAGTACAATGAGCTATCATATAATGTGTGTTCACGAACCAATTCATAAATACCATTAACAGGAATAGCTTTAAAATAAAATGTGCCATTTAAAGAAACATTAATTTTATTTTCAATAAATGACAAAACATAACCATATTGTCTTAATTGGGCAACAAAAATAATGTTCCTAGTTAAACTAGGAGCATACAAAATATTGATCAAAATTACTTCCAAACCATTTGGAAGCTTCAAGATGTAGTCCTCTCGGCCTTCAACTTGAACCTTTGCCCCATTCCCCATGTAGAGGCTCATTTCCCCTTTCTTGAAGTCCTTACTTCTTCTGAACCCCTGCAATAAGTTGCAAATATGAGTTCCGCATCCAGTATCCAATACCCATCCGTTAGAGGATATTATATTTAGACCAATATGGATCATGAAAATTGTACCTGAGGTTTGCCTGGCATCCCTCTTTGCTTGCGACTCTTTGAGATGATCTGGGCAATTTCTTGCCCAATGTCCAATCTCCCACACTTAAAGCTTGGGTCATTTGAAGCAACCTTTTGCTTCTTCTCCGCTGGTTTTGGTGGTGGCGCTCTTACCACTCACTTTCCTTTTCCCCTAATGTGCCCCTTACCCTTGGCAACATTTGCCTTGGTGTGGGGTGAGTCATCTTCTTGTTCCCACCTTCATTGATGGTGAGAACGGGTAAAACCCTTTTACCCATTGCCGCCTCGGTAGTTTTGAGCATAGAGTGAAGCTCACTTATGTTCTTGTCCCACCCGTTCATCTTATAGTTCATGACAAAATTGAAAAAGAGTTGAGGATCAAATCCCTAGCCAACTCTTTCGAGATGGGACAATTCAGCCTTTCGAGGCGGCTGATGTGGCTTTTCATCTTTAGTACATAAGATGAAACAGATTGGGTGTCGTCCATACGACACGCATGGAGTGCTCGAACCGTTTCGAAGTGCTCAACCCGTGCTTGTTGTTCGAACGTTTCCTTCAACTGCGTTATCATGTCGTACGCTCCATGATGTTCATACTCCTTTTGTAGATCTAGAGTCATACTTGCCAACATAAGGCAAGACACTTGGACCGAGTCCTTAGTGTATTTCACCCAATTCTTATAGGCCTCCTCATCATCCTCGCTAGGTTGATCGGGAATTGGATCGTCTAATATGTATGATCATTTCTCTTGCTTGAGAACAATTCTCAAGTTTCGAAACCAATCAATAAAGTTATTATGGTTTAGACGCTCCTTTTGGAGAATGGTACTTAATGATAGTGAGGGAGCGGTCGGGATTTCATTGTCATCATTATTATTGGTGGCCATGTACAAAATATAACAAAGTTCAATTTTAGTAATTTCGATATTGTTCATGTTTATTAAAACCCCTTTTAAGTGTCTTACACAATAAAAAAATCTAGAATCCACCATTACATTTAAATACTGGCTAGGTGACCTTTATCCCATTATTTAAATTAACAAGGTAGTCAACATTTTTGACAATTACAACCCTTTGTAACTTCTAGGGTATGGGATCGACTTTAAACATCATATGTAGTATTGGCATGTTTATCCCATCAACACCTTTGTAAACCATATTGTAGGTCATCCATTTAACATGGTTTGCAAATCAAGTTACCCTACTTGCACTCACATGTGAGTTTTCCAACATAAGTGGTTAGGTGACCTTTATCTCACAAGATTGATGTGGTTAGTACGTTATGATCCAACTCAGGTCATACCCAATAACAAGCTATACAATCACCAATAAATGTTTGTTTATGGATAGTTTGTTCATGAGATATTACTTGTTTCATTATTTAAGTTGGTTAAATAATATCAAATAAAAATGTGTTATTGTTATAAAATTTAAAGGGGTTTTAATTTTATAAAATCTTATGTTAGAAAGAGTATTTTATAAAACTTTCAAATGGGAGGGAAACCCATTTTATGTTGATGATTTCGGCCGCCCATATGGGTGGTTGGCAGCATGTGTTTTGTCTTGTTATTTGCAAGACTTAACTCACTCTTTCACTCAACCATCTAACACACTTTTCTCTCACACACACAAAAAAAAAACTTCTCCGAAGAACAACCAATTTCGTTCAAAAGAAAGAAAAGAAAGGGTTGAAAAATTGCTTTTTGTTGGCAGCACTTCAGGATTTTCTTGGCTGATTTGGGTTGTTCAAAAGGGAGTACATCTTGGTGTTCTTCTACCTAACAAGATCAGGTGTTTGTTTAGGCTTGTGGGTATACAAACTTGAGGTCTTCTCCTTTGAAGGCTATCTACTCAAGAACATCATCTTCTTCCACCTTTTCATGTACAACATTCGTTGAAGAAAGGTTGTTTCTATGAACACCCTATGGTTGTCATTTTATGGTTTGATAGCATACTATTTCATATAAAATTTGATCCTCATTCTTGGGTTTTGTTGATGGTTTAACATGGCAAGATTTTCAGATTATAAACCATAAGTTAACTCTTTTATTCCGTTGCGTTTTCATAGTTTAAATGGTTAAACTAAGTGTTTTACTTTGGATTTCTAATGATATGAAAAGTTATATTTATTTATGTTTCCGCTGCAATGTTTTCGTAAGGCAAATGTAATTATAATGTTTATGTGCAATGAATGACCAACTGTGAGGTCTCAGGGCCTTACAAGTTGGTATCAGAGCCAAAGTTGAAGTGAAATGGGTAAATTTTCTAAATAAACCTTAACTTAAACTGAGAATGGGACTGAATGGGAAACGGATGCCAATCTGAGTTGCTGCGTGCCATCAGGCATTTTCGTAAAGTTTACCGGTATTACGTGCGCATGGTTTGTGGTTATGTGTTGTATGTAGATTTAAATGCTGGTGTTGTGAGGACAGGTAATGCTTTGGGTATGAAGAGTAAAGTAAGTGGCTAATCACAACTGGCCACTATAATTAGGGACTTACTATACTTGCCATAAACTGAGCCGTTTCCTTGAATGACCATATTAGTGTTTAAATCTTTTAGTGTGAGTTAGAGGATGGTCAGTGGTAGATCATCTAAAGCTTCGGGTGGTGTTGGACATGGTGCTGAACCACGGGTTACGAGGGGAAGGCCTAGGGTCAAAAAAGTGGCTCATAAAGAACCAGAAACCTCGCATCCGGAGGGCGGAGATGAGAGTGCTAATTTGAGAGCCTTAGTGAAGGAGGCGGTTGTGGAAGAAGTGCATCAAGTCATGCAGACGATCCTACCGTCTGTGGTGACAGAAGTGATAAAGGCAGTTAGAGAGGGAAAGAGAAGGAAAAGGAGTGGATCTACGGGTGAAAGAAGATAGCCCGAGACTATGATGGTTCTGTCTGATGATGAAAAAGAAGAGGAAGAAGCAGAGCCTGTGCGGGAGGCAGTATGAGGCTTTAACTACGAGGTATTCATGAGATGCAAGCCCCCTAGTTTGATGGAAACGACACTGCTGCTGTTGCTCACCGGTGGGTGAGGGAAATGAAGGCTGTACTTGATATCAGGGAGTGCTGAGAGGACCAGAGGTTAAGTTTGCTACCCACTCTTTTGTGGACTCAGTTCTATGCTGGTGGGACAATATTGTCCAAGCTGACGGCAGCAGGGCCATTGGAAGGATGAGATGGTCCAAACTGAAGACGTTGGTGATTGGGGAGTTTTGTCCTCACCCGGAAATGGATAAGGTTGAGAGGGAGTTTTTGCAATTTGTGGCGGGAACGATGACACACCAGGAGTACACAATAAAGTTCAATGAAATGGCACATCTGGTGCCGGATCAGGTGACACCTCTATCTCGGAAGATCAAGAGGTATATTCAGGGTTTGCCGACGGACATTCGCACACACATGATCGCCGCCCGACCAAGCACGTTTAGGTTAGCGGTGGATCTAGCAGGGAGATTGTATGATGAGAGGACTATGGTGGCAGTGACTGAAGGTAGTACAAAGGGTGGAGGTGATAGAAACTAGAACGGGAAGAGGTTTGGTCGTGGTGGTGCCTTGACGAGTAACAAGAAGGCTTGAGGGGATGACCGCCGTGTGGTCACATCTAGTGTCGGGTTGAAAAAGTGTGGCAAGTGTGGGAAGGAGCACGGTGGCGAGTGTAGATGGGGATTGAATGTTTGTTTCAAGTGTGGGAAGCTTGGTCATATGGCTCGAGACTGTGGAGGTATGAAGTGTTTCAACTGTGGGGAAGTGGCCATATGAGTAGGGAGTGTAAGAAGCCAAGAGTTCAGAAATCTGGGGTGAATACGAGGTGGTACGACCAAGTCCCATACTTGATTGTCATACATGGATTGCATCTCAACTTTCATGGCTTCAAGCCATTTGTCACAATCCGAATTGGACAACGCATCATGGCATGTGATTGGTTCATCGGAATCTATCACATAGCATCCATCAGTGAAAAATCCATATCTTTTAGGTGGATTACTAGTTCTACCAGATCTGCGAGCGTTTTCTGTGTACTGATCAACTATTTGATCACTTTCAACATCCTCATGTTGAGTGCTAGTGTCAACCAAACGTGTATCGGGTTGTGGTTCTTGATCCTCTTCAAGATCCACAGTTCTACTACCAGTTCCTTCCATAAGGAACTTGGTTTCCAAGAACTCACCCTTTTTGCAACAAACTCCTTTTGTTGTATTGGATCATAGAAATAATATCCCATAGGATCTCTTGGATATCCAATAAAGATACACTTAGTGGAACGGCTTTCTAACTTGTTCGAGGTGGGAGTCTTCACATAAGCCTCACACACACACCCTCAAATATGAAAATGATGGAACCCTTCCATGCCATATTTCAAAAGGGGTCCTTTCCACCTTTTTGGTTGGGGCCATATTCAAAATACGGGTTGTAGAGAGTAGAGCAAAACCCCAAAATGACAGAGGTAATGAGCTTCTAGCCATCATAGATCGAACCATATCCAATAGAGTTCGATTTCTCCGCTCGGACACACCATTATGTTGTGGTGTTCCCGGTGGAGATAGTTATGAGACAATCCCACAACTTCTAAGATGGTCCCTAAAAGTATCATTCACATATTCACCTCCTCTATCGGTGCGGAGAATTTTAATTGACTTATTGAGTTGATTTTGTACTTCATTTTGAAAGATTTTGAACATTTCAAAAGCTTCATCTTTGTGTCTTAACAAGTACACATACCCATATTGACTATAGTCATCAGTAAAGGTAATGAAGTATCTTTCATTGTACCTTGTCATAGGTTTACAAGGATCACATACATCCGAATGTATGATACCTAATAAATCTTTTGCCCTTTTGGCTTTGCCACTAAAAGATTCCTTGGTCATTTTACCTTGTAAACAAGACTCACATACATCAAATGAATCACATTCATTTGTTTTTAGAAGACCATTCTTTTGTAGTGTTTGTATTCTTTTGTTGTTTATATGACCAAGACGACAATGCCAAAGGTAACTGTCACTCAAATCCAATTTGAGTTTCTTGGTACTAGTTTGGTACAACAAGCTATCATTCATTGTATTTTCACGAACCAATTCATAGATACCATTGATAGGAATAGCTTTAAAGTAAAACATGTCATTCAAAGTAACATGGATTTCATTTCCAATAAATGACAATACATATCCAAAATGTTTTAATAGGGCAACGAAAATAATGTTCCTAGTCAAACTAGGAGCATACAAAACATTGTACAAAATTACTTCCAAACTATTTGGAAGTTTCAAGATGTAGTCACCAAGGGCTCAACTTGAACTTTAGCCCCATTGCCCATGTAGAGGCTAACATCCCCTTTGTTGAAGTTGCTACTTCTTTTGAACCCCCGCAACATCCCCTTTCCCATTACGGGTCCCTTACCCTTGGCAACTCTTGCCTTGGGTGCGGGATGACGCCTTTTCTTGTTCCCGCCTTTGTTAATGGTGAGAACGGGTATAACCCTTTTACCGATGGCCGCCTCGGATGTTTTGAGCATACAGTGAAGCTCACCAATGCTTTTGTCCCAAGCATTCATGTTGTAGTTCAACACGAACGTCTCGAACCTTTAGGTAAGGCCATTCAGGATCAAATCTGTGGCCAATTCCTTTGAGACAAGACAGTTTAGCCTTTCAAGGCGGTCAATGTGACTTTTCATCTTAAGTACATAATATGAAACTCATTGGTTGTCGTCCATACGACATGCATGGAGCGCTCGAACCGTTTCGAAGCGCTCAACCTTTGCTTGTTGTTGGAACGTTTCCTTCAGTTGGGTTATCATGTCATAAGCTCCATGATGCTCATACTCCTTCTGGAGATTGGGAGTCATGCTTGCCAACATGAGGCAAGACATTCGGACAGAGTTCTCAGGGTACTTTATCCAATCGTTATAGGACTCCTCATCATCCTCAGTAGGTTGATCGGGGACAGGGTCGTCTAAAACATATGATCGTTTCTCTTAGTTGAGAACGATTCTCAAGTTTTGATACCAATCGATAAAATTGTTATGATTTAGACATTCCTTTTGCAGAATCGCTCATAAAGATTGGGTGGACGTGGATGAATTATCATGATTATCATAATTATTGGTGGCCATCTACAAAATTTAACAAAGATCAATTTTAGTATTTTTGATATTGTTATTTTAATAATTAATACCTTTTTAAGGTCATTTTCATATTAAAATCTAGAACCCAACATTACATTTAAATAGTGGTTAGGTGACCTTTATCCCATGATTTAAATTAATAAGGTGGTCAACGATTGATGATTGCACCCATTTGCAACTTCTAGAGGTATGGGATCGACTTGAAACATCATATGTAAAGTCGGCATGTTAATCCTATCAACACCATTTGGAAACCATATCGTAGGTGATCCATTTGACATGGTTTGCAAATCAAGACACCCTACTTACACACACGTGTGAGTTTGCGAAAATAAGCGGTTAGGTGACATTTATCCCACGAATATGGCATTCTCACCTCAAGTCACAAGTTCCATCAAAATGGTTAGGTGACCTTTATCCCACTAAGAGTTCCCGAGTGATTCAAGTGTTGTGTAAAAGCACGGTGTTGATCTCATTTTTAAAATATTTGGAGATTACATAATTTTAGTTTAGACAACTCTATGTATTCATGTTTGCATGCTTTCAAATACAAGATACCTTATGGTGTAACATCTTGTATTTTTTGGTTAACTAATAGTTAATCTCGTTTATTCTTGTATGGACTATTAATGCTTTTCATGAAACTTGTGGGTTATTTCTGCTTATCTCTTAGTTGGTCTTTAATTCTTTAATAAGATTATAGTTTATCTATTAAATTGAACATAATAACATTCTAAATGATTATAAAATAACTAACAATCATTATAACTATGATAATAATAATAATAATAATAGTAATAATAATAACATTATTCTTTTGTAATTATAATAATTATGTTAATAATAATAATAATATTAATAATAGGAATAATAACAATGAAATTATAACAAAAATATAATAACAAATAATAATAATAATAATAATAATAACTAATATTATCATAAAATAATAATGTTTTATAAAAATTATTAAACTTAAAAATGATTAAAACATGAGGTATTTAAGAAAAAGGGTTGTTTTGTGATTTTTAACACTTTAAATGAGAGTTTTTGCATAAAATGATAACAAAACAAACTATAGGGGTCAATTGTGTAAATACCTAATAACCCAAACCGTTTCCCCCCTTATTCCCCGACTTTCCGGCGAGTCTCCGGCCACGCCGGGCGCGGCTCCGGCAAGGCCACAAACCGAGTTTTATGCCTCGGTTTCGACCCCAAGTTACACCAAAATGTTCGTGAGGCAAAATCAAACCTGTGTATGCCCGTTAATGTAGGTTTCTAATGCGGATTTAACGCTCTTTAATCTTGAAACCGAACCCTCAACAATAATCAAATCGGTTTACAATGAAATCATAAAAACAATACAATTAAACGACTAGAAACATTGCTTTAATTATCAAAAACTAAATGTGATGAATGATTCTACCTGCAACAATAACTGAATGACTTAATTCGATCCGTAGACCCCGATTTGAACGTTGCAGCCATTGGGTACCAAATCGAACGAATTGAATCTATAAACTAGAGGGTTTTTACTCTAATCGGGTTTCCTGAACTCCCTAAACCTTCAATTACTTGAAAAACATACACACACTACGAATTGGAAATCAAGAACAGTCCCAAGTCTCGCTCAAACCTAAAACCCACAATCCGATCCTAATCAAGTAAGTATGTTACATCATTAGACTCGATTACACCTAAGAGTCAAAATCCCTACGGTTATTCGGGTTAAATCGTTCAATTTGGCTTTCAATTTTGAGATTTCACGAATTAGGGTTCTTATGATTTGGGACTATTTTGTAACTAGGGTTTTTAAAGTTTTAAATCCCAAACTTAGCACAACTACCTTTGGTACACCGGTAAGACGCGTCACCCATACACAGGAGGACGCGGGTTCGAACCCGGGGAGCCTCATACATTTTCTAGGCCTTTTTGGCCTTTAAAATAAATATTAAAAATTTCTAAAATTTATAGAAAATTATTTTATAACCCTAGTTTATTTTAAAATCCGATACTTATTTGGTTAAAAATTACCTTCTTATTTTTTTAAAATCCTAAAGCTAATATTATAGTTAACTTACTTTTATTAAAACTTAGATTTTAAATAATAGTTTCTTTTATTATTTCAAACGTCGCCTTTAAATTATTTAAATCGTGCTAACTTCATTTAGTCATAAACATCTCATTTAATCTTAATAAATCTTTGAATTATTATAAATGTTTACTCTTCTCATTTTTATATAAAACATATATATTTCTTAGCATTTATTTCAAGATAATATAATTGATTTTCATTCGATAAATATAATTGTTTATCAAAACCCCAAATACCAAATTGAAACC
Source organism: Flaveria trinervia (assembly GCA_025506515.1). Lineage (NCBI taxonomy): Eukaryota > Viridiplantae > Streptophyta > Magnoliopsida > Asterales > Asteraceae > Flaveria > Flaveria trinervia. The sequence goes on along the minus strand of CM046450.1, from coordinate 67,138,666 downwards.
CTAGTCTTGTTTAACCATTAAATATATTATTAAACTTTAACCTTGTAAATATATATTTGTTTTAGGTGCATTGTGAAGGACTACGTTGAAATGTTTCTTAGTATTATTCATATTAATCATCAATTATATATTATTTGATCAAGTGAGTATTTTCAAACCCCTTTTTAGTTTATTTCACACTTTGGGGTGAAACATGTTACTTATAACTTTTGCACTTGTAAACTCGTTTAATGCTTGTAAACTAATGGCAATTACTTACATGTTGTGATTAGATGACCTTTGTAACTACCATGTAATGTCGATTACAAGTACAATCGTTAACTATTGCTAGCCTGGCGACGTCATAGATCTATGGGCCTTACAAGCCTGCTTGGTTGATCCAAGTACACTTAGCTAATCGTATATGCTTGTAAACGTTTGAGACTTGTAAAACTTTGTCAAGGTTTGATTGTGCATTCTGTTTTACATCCCTATTTACTTTGCTCTCTAACTTATAACATGAATTGCCATCTTTTATATATCTATGTATTGCAAACTATGGAAATCTCACCATCAATGTTGTTGACCATTTATTTTTAACATGTTTCAGCAAATACTCAAGCTTGAATTCTACTCTTTGAAGCTTACACATATAGGAGTTGACCTAAATAAATAATGGAAATAAAATTACTTGTTGCATCTTATGTTATGCTTTTAATTTCTTTGTGACTTATGATTGTAATGGTACAATTGGATTTTATGATTAATATATATATATATTTGGGAATATTAATAGTGTTATGTGGCTGTGAACTGTCTTAACTCTCACTCCTCGATGTTTCCGCCATCAAGTTTGGGGTGTGACAGATTGGTAGCAGAGCCCATAACTATAGGGATCTAGGTTATTAGAAATGGTGACCTAGACTATAGTATGCATGGACCTTATAGAATCAAAAATTGTATCTTGTAATTATATAGTTTGCATGCTACATAATGTTATGCCTTATTATGTGCAATTTGATGCCTTAGCATAGGATTCCCTAAACATTGTTACTTGTCTCCTTAAACTTTTCTTTGACTCTTGATCTCCCCGAACATGAAAATTCCTAATCTTATTCTCGACGTCACGTGAAATCTTATGCCTATTTTTCGGATTCAACAATGGAATAACTGAAGCTTACCAAATCATAATTACATCCAACTGAAGATCTCATTGTACAAATTCAAAGACCAAGTTGATTACATCAAAACAAGACAATTCAACATGACAAAGTCAACATCAACACAATTAGAAAGTCAAAATTAGGTCATGTTGTAATATTAGTATAAATAGACCCACTAGTGTATTTATGCTGGTGTTGCTTTTTGTGTGTGTTTCCAATGGTGTGAATCACCACCCAAGGAGAAATCCTCTCCTTTGGGTGGGTTTGATTTCACCAGCCGTCTATGATTCTCATGTAACTTGTTTATCAACATCAATGAAATCATAACATTATTATTATCCATCTCTTTGTTCCCTGATTCACACACGTCCACCCATCTTAAATTTGATTTCTAGATCTGAACAAGATGAATCCTAAGATCCATGCTCAATGAATCTGATATATTGATTTAGCACCTATGCTTATGACTTGGATCTTTATATGTTACGTCTAATCTATATAAATATCATCAAGGTTTTGATTCCATGAACCTAAGAAATATTGTGTGACACATAGACACATGTATGCTGGATTTCCTCGCAAAAGGCCTTCGGGCTAAGGAAAGCATTTCGCATAGATCCTACGGGACTAGTCATGCTTACCTGGGGATTCTTGGGATGAGTGATAAACTATGGTCGACATACACAAGTTTCTAATGCAATTGGGTCAAGTCACCTTGACGTGTCAACGTTTCCAAATGGTAATGCGTTACCAAATGGAATCATTCTATGTGCTATGCAGCTCTTAGCTTGTCCTTGTCTAAACTATTATCCTTTGTTATCCTCATTCCCGTAACTAACTCATTTTTGTATATCCATCATGTCTCGTCACCATGGAAAGCGTGGAAGTTCCGACCGTAAACTAGCTGTAATGATCGCCCGACAAATGGTTGCCGTCACCCGACCATGGCTGCTGAATTTAAAAGCACCCTAATGACTAATAGCAACAACACCAATGGGAACAATAGTGGTGCTCATGGAGAGAATAGCAACAACCAAAATGGGAACAATCGTACTTGCACTTTCAAACAATTCAACTCGTGCAAACCCACTAACTTTAGTTGAAAAGAAGGAGTCACTGGACTACTCGAGTGGTTTGAAAGCATGGAGAACACATTCATTGTTAGCGAGTGTCCCGACGAGTTCAAGGTTCGTTATGCCACAAGTGTTCTTCAACAACGAGCACTAACATGGTGGAATAGTGAAAAGAGAAACCGTGGAACTGAGGTTGCAATGGCGTTGCCTTGGGAAGAATTTAAGGATATCATGATCCAAAAGTTTTGCCCGAGGAGCGAGTTGCAAAAGCTAGAGGAGGAGTTCAGGAACCTCAAACAAGATGGTGGGAATCACTTGGCTTATTCCACCCGACATCATGAGTTGAGTATGCTTCTACCACACATGGTGGACACCGTGCTCCATAACATTGAGAAATTCATCAAGGGGGTGCCACCCCAAATTCATGATTCCGTGGTGGGTAGTAGGCCCACAACTTTGGAGGAGGCGATTACTATCACTGCACAGCTCACCGAAAATCATATATGAGTTGGCACTATGTTGGCAAAGGGTTCAAAGTCTACTACGAAGGTGACACTCGAGGCAACAAAGGAGGTAAAGGTCGAGTCATCTTCTCAAAACAAGAAGCGTAAGTCCACCCCGACTCGCAACTACGCTGTGACCACACCCAATGCTCCTAAAAAACAAATGATGGTTGCAAATCAAGCCCCTGTGGCTAGAGCTTATGCTAGTCAATATCCTATGCGTAACACATGCAAGTACCATCATGCGAGGAACATTCCATGTCGAGTCTGCTCGTTGTGTGGGAAGTATGGTCATTTGGTGGCTACGTGTCTTCGTGCGCCAAACAACACTGCCATGCTTACCAACCGACCTGCTATAACTGTGGGGAGCCTGGCCATATTCGTCCGCAATGTCCTCGCAATGCGGGAACTGTGCCATCGGCTCATGGAAGGGCTTTCAACATCAACACCAATCAAGCCCAAGCCAACAACGATGTGGTGAACGGTACGTCGTTGAAATTCTTATAATCGTTTCTTGTCTTATAAAAATTCCTATCTATGTGCATCATACCAATAATGGTTATTACCAAACAGGTATGTATCATGTAAATAATCATTATGCATCCGTATTGTTTGATTTGGGTGCGGATAGGAGTTTCGTATCCTTGGAATTCGAGCATTTACTTTCTAAACCGCGTGTTAACCTGGAAAGATCTTTCACTGTCGAAGTCGCCGATGGAAAATCTATTGTCGTTGATGTCGAAATAAGCGATTGCACCTTAAGCCTTAACGATCACGAGTTCTTCGTCGACCTTATTCCTATGCAATTGGGAAGCTTTGATGTTATCGTTGGTATGGATTGGTTAGCCAAGCATCGGGCAGAACTTCTATGTTTCGAGAAGTGTATCTGAATTCCTTTACCGACTGGTGATACTCTGAAGGTCTTTGGGGAGAAATCATCCCAAAGACTCAAAGTCATGTCTTGCATCAAGGCCCGCAAATGCTTAAGTAAAAACTACATGGCTTTCATGGCATATGTTGTTAATACGAAAGCCAAGGGTAAGGAGTTGAAAGACATCCCTGTTGTGCGGGACTTTCCCGAGGTTTTTCCCGAGGATCTTAAAGGATTACCTCCCGTGTGAGAAGTTGAGTTCAAGATTGACTTAATCCCTAGTGCAAACCCTGTGGCTAAATCGCCTTATCGTCTTGCACCGTCTGAAATGCAAGAACTCGCTAGTCAACTGCAAGAGTTGACCGATAAGGGTTTCATTCGCCCTAGTTCATCTCCGTGGGGTGCACCTGTACTATTTGTGAAGAAGAAGGATGGTTCATTTCATATGGGCATCGATTACCGAGAAATGAACAAGCTTGCTATAAAAAACCGATACTCTCTTCCTCGAATCGATGATCTCTTCGATGAACTTTAACGAGCAACTCAATTCTCAAAGATCGGTCAACGTTCTGGCATCATCAACTACATGTTCATGATAATGACATTCAAAAGACCGCTTTACGTACTCGATATGGACACTACAAGTTCATGGTCATGCCTTTTGGCTTGACCAATGCGCCTGCCGTGTTCATGGATCTCATGAATCGAGTATGTAAACCGTATTTGGATAAGTTCGTGATCGTGTTCATTGATGACATTCTTATTTATTCCAAGGCAAAATCGATCACGAGACGCACTTGCTACAAGTTCTTGGACTTTTGAAGAAGGAGCAATTATACGCCAAGTTTTCCAAGTGTGAATTTTGGTTGGAGGAGGTTCAATTCTTAGGGCATGTGGTGAATAGCCAAGGAATACACGTGGATCCTGCTAAAATTTAAGCCATGAAGAATTGGTGTGTTCCCACAACCCCAACCGAGGTTCGTTCTTTTCTGGCTTGGCGGGATATTACCGTAGGTTCATAGCAAATTTCTCGAAGATTGCTAAACCATTAATGGCACTAACCCAAAATAATCGACTTTTTGAACGGGGACCCGAGCAAGAAGAGGCTTTCGAGACATTAAAACGCAAGTTGTGTAACGCTCCTATTCTCACACTTCCCGATGGAAATGATGACTTTACCGTGTATTGCGATGCTTGTAATCAAGGTCTTGGTTGTGTTCTCATGCAACGAGGCAAAGTTATAGCGTACGTGTCGAGCCAATTGAAGGTTCATGAAGTGAACTACACGACTCACCATCTTGAACTTGGTGCCGTGGTTTTTGCATTGAAGATTTGCCGACACTATCTATATGAGACACAATGCATAGTGTACACCGATCATAAGAGTCTTCAACACATGTTCAACCAAAAGGATCTCAACATGAGACAAAGACATTGGATTGAGTTGATTAGCGACTACGACTGCGACATTCGCTATCACCCTGGAAAGGCGAATGTTGTAGCCGACGCGCTGAGCCACAAGGTCCACAACAAGACTGTCTCGCTCCAAGAAATTCAAGATCGAAGGCAATGGTTTGATACGCTAGGAGAAATTCATGTGGATGTCAACGATGCTACTATCATGTTTCAAAACATAAGGATCGATAGTGACCTTGAGTTATGCATTCGCGAGGCTCAACAAGCGGCACTAACCGATGAAGGGAAATATGAAGATTTGGTGCCTAACGTTTGGTCACAACTAGAGACAAAACTGAATGGTATGTGGTATTTCTTGAATCGACTTTGGATCCCAAATCGTGATAACCTTCGACATTTCATTATGGATGAAGCTCATCAAACCCGATATTCCATTCATCCTAGCTCCTATAAGATGTACATGGACCTGCGTGGTCAATATTGGTGGCCTGGAATGAAGAAAGATACTGTGTCTTACGTTTCCATGTGTCTCACATGTGCAAGGGTCAAAGCTGAGCATCAACGACCAAGTGGTTTACTTGAGCAACCTCAAATCCCTATGTGGAAATGGGAACATATATCCATGGATTTGATAACCAAGTTACCTCGTACACCTCGTGGTCACGATAGTATATGGGTCATTGTTGACCGTTTGACCAAGACAGCACATTTCATACCCATACGAGATACATACAAGGTTTCAAGGCTTGCTCGAATCTACATTGATGAAATTGTGAGTCGTCATGGCGTGCCTTTACACATTATTTCCGATCGTGATGCTCGTTTCAGTTCACACTTTTGGTCTTCGATGGAGGAACTCTTGGGTACTCAATTGGATTTAAGTACGGCTTACCATCCTCAAACCGATGGTCAAACTTAACGAACTATCCAAACTCTCGAGGATCTGCTGCGTCTTTGTGTCCTTGACTTTGGTGGTGATTGGGATATGCATTTACCGCTCGTGGAATTTTCGTATGAAAATAGTTATCACACAAGTATCAAGATGGCACCATGTTAGGATCACGGTATCTAGTTTGATCAATTAGATTGGATTTGCAGTGGAATGAGCACACAAATTAACAAATTTAAACAAGAACACATGAAATTTATTAATGAAACAGTGTTTGTTATAGAGAGAGAAAATCTACCAAAAGGAATATATTTATTCAATCCACGCTTTGGCTTGGCTTATTGCATGGTTACAATTAGGTCATCTTTCCTTTTAAAAGGAAACCTGACGTCAGCTGATGTAACTTGACAGTGACATCTAACTGTTATTTAACTACTGAAAGTTAACACAACTACTGAAGATGTCAAACAGCTGGCATCTTCAAACAAAAATACTAAGTGTTAACAGTTACTATAACTACTAAAAAGAAACTACTGATACTACAACGACTGAAGAACATGCTCTTCAGTCGTTTTACAAGTACTGAAACAAAAAAATAAAACTACTGAAAGGAAACCATCACAACAACTGAAGAATGCTTCTTCAGCTGTTGTGACAAACTCTAAAAGCTTCAGTACTTGGACTTCTTGAATTTCAGTTGTTGTCATCGGCTGATGTCTTCAGCCTTTGTCTTCAGTCTTTGTACTTCAGCTGTTGATCTTCAGTATTTTAGTCTTCAGCTGTTGAAGTCTTCAGTACTTTAGTCTTCAGCTGTTGATCTTCAGTACTTTAGTCTTCAGCTATGAAGTCTTCAGTACTTTAGTCTTCAGCTGTTAATCTTTAGACTTTGTCAAACAGCTGATCAAGTCTTCAGTAGTTGTACTGATGTCTTGTGGGACTTAAAGGTTTTTTCTGATCTGGCTCATTGGTTCTTTTGGTCCAACAAACTCCCCCTGAACCAATGCAGCCAAAACCTTTAAGCTTATTAAAGATGTCCCGCTTATTATGGCGGAAAGATTGGTCTTTTTGTCTTCTAGATCAACTCAGAAGTGACCCTTGTAAGCACCAGCCTGGGAAGAAGTCTCAGAGATCTGTTTGGCAAAAGATGGATGGGAACTCTGTCTTGGGGAGCTAGACACAAAGCTGTTACCCCATCCATGAGATCTACTTCCCAAATATGAGTCTGTAAGACTCCCTTGTATAGGCCTCAATGAAGGTTACTTGTTCCTCCATGGTAAGCTCTTCTGCTTCTCCTTCAAAGAGTGATTCAGGCCATAGTACTCAGAGAGGTATTTGACCTGCTTCCCATTTTTTAGCTCTACGGTTGTTATGATTCTATAAGCAAAATCATCTTGGTGAATACCTTCTAAAAACAACTAAAGCTCCTCTTTCTAACTTCCTCAAGCCTTATATACTAACCCTTTTTCACACTTATTCTCCAACAACTTTTGGGGTCAGTTTAGCTTTATAGGCTTTCTTGAAGTCATCGAGGATCTCCCAAGGTGAACTACAAAGGCCAGAGAGATCACACTCATCTACAATCTTCTTACGTGGCCAATGTATCTCGGTGGTATTTTTCTTTGAATCCTATGAGACCCCGGGATCAGGCCAATCCTCACTAGCTTTTTTGATATGAAATGTGTGTCTTAGAGTGATAACCTCTGAGCATGTTCTTCATGTTGATGATTGAAGATGTGGCAGCATATGCTTTGTCAACTTCTCAACAAATTCATCATATGTTATCTGAAGCTTTCTTTCTAGCTCACTTTCACAATTGTCTTTGAGATCGGGAGTAATTGTTAGAGAGTGAAGTATGGCCTATCACAATGATAACAGCTGAGATTGGAAGCCTATCTTCATCTTATCATTATCTTATTCTTCCTCTTCTACCTCAGTACCCTTCTCTACTCTTCTGGGGTACATCGTCGGCTATTGGTTTTGATAGGATCTCAGCATCTAGTTTGATCGATTCGAATGATTTCAGCAGCGGAATAGAGTACCAACTAGCACAATTCGAGCAAGAATACCAAAGATATAGCAATGAACAGAATTAGTATAGAGAGAAAGTTTCTGCAAAAGAAATATTTCATTCAATCACACACTTTGGCATGGCTTTCGCAAAATTACAATTTAGGTCATTCTTCCTTATATAAGGAAAGATGACGTAGGCTGATGTCACTTGATAGTGACATCTAACCGTTATTTAACAAACTACTGAAACACTAAAACTACTGAAGATGTCAAGCAGCTGACATCTTCTTACAAGAAGCTAAGTGTTTACTTATTACAAAACTACTGATAAGAAACTACTGAAACTACAACGACTGAAGAACAAGCTCTTCAGTCGTTTTACAAAACTACTGAAAGTAAAAACATAAAACTACTGATAAACACAACTACTGAAGAAGTACTCTTCAGCTGTTATGACAAACTACTGAAACTTCAGCACTTGGTCTTCAAACTTAAACTTCAGACGTTTCATCTGATGACTTCAGTAGATGTCATCAGCTGATGTCTTCAGCCTTTGTCTTCAGACTTTGTACATCAGTTGTTGATCTTCAACACTTGTGGACTCTTCAGCTGTTGAACTTCAGTACTTTGGTCTTCAGCTTCAGCACTTGTATTCTTCAGCTGTTGGACTTCAGCACTTGGTCTTCAGCTTCAGCACTTGTGTTCTTCAGCTGTTGGACTTCAGCACTTTAGTCTTCAGCTGTTGAAGTCTTCAGTACTTGATCTTCAGCTGTTGAAGTCTTCAGCACTTGTCGAACTGCTGATGAAGCCTTCAGCAGTTGTTGTGATATCATGTGGGACTTAGAGGTTTTCTGATCTTGGCTCATTGGTTCTTTTGGTCCAACAAACTCCCCTGAACCAATGCAGCCAAAACCTCTAATTGATTTATTTTCCCACTTATTGTTGGCAGAATGGTTGGTCTTTTTCCTTCTTGATCAGTTGAGAAGATGACCCATATAAGCACTGGCCTGGGAATGAGTCTCTGATGATTTGGTTGGCAATGTATGGATGGGAGCTCTGTATTGGGGAATTGGACACTGAGCTGTTCCCCCATCCATGAGACTCACTTCCCAACTATGAGCTTGTAGGATTCCCTGGTGTAGGCCTCCAAAAATACAATTTGTTCCTCCATGGTGAGCTCCTCTGCCTCACCATCGAAGAATCCTTCTGGCCCATAGTACTCAGACAGGAATTTGACCTGTTTTCCATTTTTGAGTACCACTGTTGTAATCTGTCTGTAAGCAAATTCATCAGGATGATGACCTTCTAACAGCAGTGGTAAAACTCATTTCTGATCTCATTCAGCCTCTTATACACCAGCCCCTTTTTGATCATTCTGTTCTCCAGCATCTTTTGTGGGGGCATGTTTGAGGTGTAGGCCTTTTTGAAATCTTCCAGGATTTCCCAGGGTGAGACTACAAGGGCTAAGGAGATCACTTCATCTACAATCTTTTTCACTTGCCCATTGTATCTCTGAGGGATATTTTTCTTTTGTATTCTATGAGCCACCCTGGGATCAGGCCAAATTCTTACTCTTTCTTTCACATATTGAAAAGTATGTCTAAGAGTATAAATCCTCTGAGCTTGTTTTTTATATTAATGATGGAGGAAGTGGCTGCATATGCTTTATCTACTCTCTTCAATAACTCTTCATCGTGCAATCTGTGTTGTTCTTCTTCTTCCAATTTCACTTTGATTGCATCTCTTTGTTGCTCAGGAGTTATTGCAAGAGAGAGATCTTTGGCCTTAGGCAACTGCAGAACAGCTGAGATCGGCAGCCTGTCTTCATCATCATCTTCTTCTTCCAGCCTCAACACCTTTCTCTTCCTGCTTAGGTGCATCATCGGCTGTTGGTTTTGAGGGTAAGGGAGTTGGTTTTGTGGGTTGTGGTTGTGGTTGTTTTGGAGAGGGAATGTTGACAGGCTGAGTTAGCATTTTGGAGGTGAGTGTGGCTTTTGAGTGTTTGGCTAGCTCAGTCCTGCTCCCTGCTCCTGCTTCATTCAAAGCTTCTATTACTAATCCCTTAGTATATGCCTCAGACGAACAGATCTTGGAGGTTATGGCCAAGATGCTGTCCCTGGTCCATGATTTATTTCGATCAATGATCTCCCAAGGTATTTGCTGATAAATCTGATCATGATCTCAAGTCTTTCTCTATCCATTGTGCTGTAGCTGGCCCATCTTGTTGAATCTCTTCGATCTCTAATCTCTTATTTCAGAGTCCAGCTTTTCAGTATTGAAACCTTGCCTAAACCTGATCAATGATATTGTCCATTGATCTGCTGTGTTCAGCATCAGCCTCTTTAACCATTTCATTCAAGTTTTTCTCTTTTTCAGCACTTTTCTTTTCTTATATGTGACATGAAAGTCCTTTTGACTTTCATGTACTTTCTCCTTTTCAGCTCCCTTCTCATTCTCATTCTCCTTCTCTTTCTCGGTCTCATACACACAGTCCTTCTCTATTTCCACTTCTTTGTCCTTCTCTTTCTCTTTCTCCTTCTCCATCCTCTTTCTTTTAGCTTTCACTGCTGGAATCTCCCCCTTTTTGGGTGCATTGGTTTTAGGGTTTGATCAGCAGAAAGCTTTTGGCTCAGTACATCCTCCACCATAGGTTGTAAGACAGAAGAAAGTCTCTCATCAACAGTTTTAATGACAAGTTCAGTTATCTGCGGTGTGATGAGAGATAGGGGATTTTGAGGGATAGCATCCATTTGCTCAGGGGGGTTTTGGTCCTGAGAAATGGTGCCAGAAACAGAGGCAGGTGGCTGAGATTCTTTGAGTGGCTGTGTGTTTAAGTGACCTTCAGAGGAAGGTGCCATCTGTTGGGTTGATGTGGTGGCAGATGGTCTTTCTCCCTGAGAGAGTTGGTCAAGTAGTTTTTGCAGCCTACTGACTTCCTCCTCTAGGATTATGTTCTGGGCAAGAACATCATAAAAGAAGCCCAGGTCATCATCAGCAGATGCTGAATCACCTGACCTCCTGCTTGTAGCAGGATGTACATGCACTGGGTGTAGACCAGATGTAGCATGTGCCCCTTTGTCTTGGAACTGGGGACTTCCAGCCTCAGGACTTTGTCCTTCATCAGCTGTTGCCTCTGGTGAGGTCTTAGTTATGTTACCAACCTCAGTCTGATCATATGCTGATTCAGAAGAGGTGGCAGCCTCACCAGATGTTCTGATCTCCATATCCACACCAGGAGATAGAACATTTAAACCCGGTGCTGTGGGTTGTCAGAAGCATGTGTATCCTCTTCCTCAATTGTTGTTGTTCTCCCCTTTGTTGGTGGTTGTAGGGGAGGAGGAGAGGCATGCAGCTGAGTCAGCACATTAGCAATTATAATGGTTGGACTTTGGGGGCATTTGCATGGGGAGAGGGGATAGAAGCTGATTGCATCGGGGGAGAGGGATGCTCTTCAATGATAACCTCCTCAAGTGAGAGAGGTCTCAGTAATGTGGTTTCCCCTGAAGTGGTTGCAACAGGATCCTTTTGAGAGGATACCTGTGCGGCTGTTGCTGGTTGAGTCTTTAACACTACTAGAGGGTTTGAACCAGTAGGTTTATCCTGTTTGGGTGGTACAGGAGCATCATCAGGGGACTCATCTCCCTGATTAGTTTGGGTTTGGATCTGGCAGTTGAAGTTGTGGGTTCCCTTTGCTTGGGTTTGAGCAAACGGGCAGCTTCTTTGAGAGATTGGTCGGAGTTATGCCTGGAGTATACCTCAGCTAGAACAGCTGGTGCAGGGACTCCAAGGCCAACAAGGCCATCAGTTTGTAATTCATTTAAAATTATGGCCATCAGAAACCTGGGATAAATAGCCATCTGTTTCCACAGGTTTCTGTGCCAGATCTTTGATTTCTAGAAACACAATTTGTGAAAAATTTAAAGGTTGGTGTTCTAGAATTGAATATAATACCTGTTGCCACGGGAAGACATTTGATCCCATGAGGATGTCTTCGAGGCTAAGCAAACATTCACCATATGAAATATCAGTCTTCAGCATCAGGGAAGTTCTTCTTCAGTATGGTAGCAGCTCGAAGATTTCCGTCGTACCCATTGTTGATGAAGGACATATCAGTTGTGCCCTTCGGGTACTCAGTCACAGCAGTAGCATCTTGTAAATTTAGCACTCGACGAATGCTATCAGGTGTAACCTCTACTTGTTTTTGGTTGACCAATGACCGAACAGAAATTTGGCCGGAAGGCACATCAGTGTGAACGTAGGCATTGGACCAAAACTGACTTAGTGACTCTGGGTAGATGGTCGAGTTTAAGAGCAGAGCAGTACTATACTGAGAATCAGCCATTAGGTCTATGGCGTGATCAAACTTTGTCCAGAAGGCCGATTTCGTGAGGTAGGCGACGCAATTATGTCTGGGTTTTAGACTCATGGTTGCCATTTTTGAGAGTATGAAGGTCAGAAGAACGGCTAATGGAACGTTTGAGAAGAAGACAGGTATTTATAGGGTTGGGATAGGAAAAGGCTGAAAGAAAACTACTGAAGGTTTTGGTGTGGTCATCAGCTGTTTGAAACTACTGATGACGTGGTATTAACCTTCAGAGGTTTAAAACGACTGACAGTGGTGGTGTTGTCATCAGGTGTTATAAAACAACTGAAGACTTGGTTTTGACCATCAGACGTTGAAACAGCTGAAGTCTTGGTGTTAACCATCAGTATTTATGAAACTACTGAAGGTCGTGGTTTGACTTCATATGATGTAAACAACTGAGGACTTGGTGTTTGTCATCAGTAGTTGTGAAACTACTGAAGACAGTGGTTTTGCCATCAGTTGTTGTAAACAACTGAAGACTTGGTATTAGTTATCAGTAGTTGTGAAACTACTGAAGACTGTGGTCTTGCTTCAGTTGTTTAGAAACAGCAGTTGTAGAAACAACTGAAGAGAAATTACTCATCAGCTGTTTTCGTCAATTCTTAGCTTTTCAGCTGTTTCATACTGTCCTCAACACTTACTCATCAGACTTTTCATCTGCTTTTCAGGTGTTTCATAGGACGTCAGTACTTATCTGTTTTTACTGATTTCAGTAGTTGTAACTACATCAGTAGTTGTAACTACATCAGTAGTTTAGAACAGATAAAGTACTTCAGTACTTGTGAGGCATTTAGCCTTCAGTAGTTATAAAAACTACTGAGGGTAAAAGAACTCATCAGTACTTATATGTGACATGGTTACCAATGATCATCAGTACTTATTACTGAGATCATCAGTAGTTGTCACTTATTCTAGCTGCAGCATACCAAGCCTTAACACCAGGTTGTGGAAAGTTGAACTATCCAAAGGCTTAGTAAAAATGTCTGCAAGCTCATCAGCACTAGGCACAAACATAGGATTAATTAGACCCTTTTCAAAACAATCTCTTATAAAATGATGTCTAATTTCTATATGTTTGGTCCTAGAGTGCTGGACTGGATTTTTGACAATGCAAAGAGCTGAAGCACTATCCATTAATAACGGAGTCTTAGTCTCTGTAATGCCATAATCCAAAAGTTGATTCTGAAGCCAGAGTACTTGGGATGTACAACTTGCAGCAGCAATGTACTCGGCTTCAGCAGTGGATGTAGCAACAGATGTTTGTTTCTTACTCTGCCAAGAAATCAAACAGTTGCCTAGGAATTGACATCCACCAGAAGTTGATTTCCTGGTTAACTTACACCCTGCATAGTCACTATCAGAGAAAGCAACTAATTTGCAAGAGTGCCCAGTGGAATACCATAAACCTAGAGATTGTGTACCTTGCAAATATCTAAAGATCCTCTTGACTGCAATCAGATGAGACTCTTTAGGTGCAGCCTGAAATCTAGCACAAACACATGTAGCAAACATAATATCTGGTCTAGAAGCTGTTAAAACATCAAGGACCCAATCATACATCTGTAAAGCGTTTCATCAACAGCTTTACCTTTCTGATCAATATCCAATTGTGTGGTGTTGCACATGGGAGTAGAACAGGGCTTACAGTTTTGTAAATCAACTTATTTAAAAGATCTTTTGTATATTTAGACTGATGAATGAAAATTCCATCAGCTTTTTGTTTGATTTGCAAGCCTAGAAAGAACTGTAATTCTCCCATTGCACTCATTTCAAACTTCTTTGCATTAATTTTGTAAAATCATCACACAACTGGGGATCAGAGGATGCAAATATAATATCATCAACATAAATTTGAACAAGTAGCTTATGCTGATCCACCTTCTTAATAAATAAGGTTTTATCTATGGAGCCTCTAGTGAAATTATTTTGCAGAAGAAAGTTAGATAATGTCTCATACCAGGCTCTAGGAGCTTGTTTCAACCCATAAAGAGCCTTATCAAGCTTGTATACCCATTCTGGGTGTTTATTATCCTCAAAACCTGGTGGTTGACACACATAAACTTCTTCTTTTATTTTACCATATAAAAATGCACTTTTAACATCCATTTGAAAAACTTTAAGATTGTGGAGTGCAGCATAGGCTAAGAACAATCTAATTGCCTCCAGTCTGGCTACAGGGGCAAAGGTTTCATCATAATCAATACCTTCTTCTTGTGCAAACCCCTGAACAACCAGTCTGGCCTTGTTCTTAACAATAAGCCCATTTTCATCTGTTTTATTCCTAAACACCCATTTAGTGCCTATTGCACACTTACCTGGGGGAAGAGGAACAAGCTCCCACACTTGCTGCTTTTTGAACTGAAGAAGCTCAAGCTGCATTGCTTCAACCCAGCCATTGTCTCTAAGTGCAACATGATAATTCTTTGGCTCTAGCTGACTGATGAAGAGAGCATAGAAGCAGAAATTGGACAATTGACTTCTGGTTGAAACTCCAGCATTGATATCACCAATGATTTGAGACATTGGTGATTCTTCAGCTCTGATAAACAATGAGATCAGTGCAAGTGTTGTAGAACCTTCAGCAGCAACAGATGTTGATGTAGACTCTTGAAACCATGTAGATGGTGGCAACTCAAATGAAGTTGAAGATGCAGAAATCTCATCAGCACTTGTTGTGGATGAAGCTACTGAAGCTACAGGAGCATCAGGTTTAGAGGACACAGGCAGTTGGTCACTAAACCTGAAGAGGTGAGTACTGCTATCATCATCATCATCAGCACCAGCAGTACCACCAGGTGGTGAACTGTTGACAGGAGCAACAACAGGAGTTTGATAAGGAACATATTGCAGTATGTCCAAATCAAATAGCTCCACAGGGCTTTGTGGAATCTTGTCCTTTGGAGATTCATTAAACTTAACATGTAGAGTCTCTTCAACCATCTTTGTTCTGCAGTTGAAGACTCTGTATGCTTTGCAAGTTGATGAATAACCAACAAAGTACCCTGCATCCACCTTAGGATCAAATTTTTGGAGTTGATCCCGTGTGTTGAGAATGAAACAAGGACACCCAAAAGCTCTGAAGAATGAAATTAGAGGGGCCAAATGAAGAACTTCATATGGAGTCTTCATCAACCTCTGATTTACTAGAACTCTATTCTGTACATAGCAAGCTGTATTGACAGCTTCAGCCCAAAAAGTCATTGGCAGTCCAGAATCAGCCAACATGGACCTTGCAGCTTCAATAAGGGTCCTGTTCTTTCTCTCCACTACTCCATTTTGTTCAGGAGTTCTTGGAATGCTAAACTGCCTCTTGATTCCCTTTGAGAGGTAGAACTCATCAAGTGTATTGTTTCTGAATTCTGTTCCATTATCACTTCTAATACACTTGACTGAGAGGGAATACTGCTTCTCAACATACAACACAAAGTTGATAATCTTCTGAGCTGCCTCATCCTTTGAATGCAAGAAGAAAGTCCATACAAATCTGGAGTAATCATCCCAATTACCAGACAGTATTTCTTCTTAGCCATACTCATCACTCTCACAGGACCAAAGAGATCCATGTGAAGAAGCTGTAAGCAGGCAGTGGACTTAGGTTCTTCTATGGAGGGAAATGAAGCTTTGTGTGTTTTCCTTTTAAACAAGCAGTGCAGTTATCTTCACATTTGAACTCCTTCATAGGCAGTCCCCTTACTAAACCATGGTTTATCAGCTGATTTATGTTTTTGAGATTAACATGACCCAGCCTTCTATGCCATAGAGTAGATTCTTGAGGGGAAGCCTTGGAAAATAGGCAAGGATGGCCTTTGAGATCTATTTTCTTGGAAAGATCTAAGGCATACACTCTTCCTGTCCTGTTGGCCTTCAGGAGAGTGTATTCATCCAACACTTATCAATCAAACTTAGAACTTTGGATGACAGAATCCGACAGTTCTGACTGGTGAAAAGAGCAACATGGCCTTTGTCACACATTTGACTGACACTCAAGAGGTTGTACTTGAGATTTTCCACATGGTTAACATCATCAAACTTTATTTCCCCATTGGAAACAAAGCCTTTGCCGATGATGTAACCCTTTGCATCATTGCCAAATGACACAAACCCCTTCCTTCCTTGAGAGTAGTCATTAAGAAGTGATCTGTTTCCTGTCATATGCATGGATCCTCCACTGTCTACATACCAGATGCCTCTGTGGCATGTTGAAGAACCCTGCAAAACACAACAAATTAGTTAGATTTTGAGACCCAAACCTTTTTGGTTTTGGCCTGTTCTCATCAACAGATGGTAAACTAACAGGTTTGTTGGAACAACAGCCTGAGAGGAAGAAGATGGTGAAGAAGAGGAATCCTTTGGCTTGGACCTCCTTTTCTGTGGTTTCAACATAGGAACATCTAATTGGTTAACTCTTCCCAATAGATGTTGAACCATCATAACCAGCTGTGTCTGATTTTGTGATAAAGCTTTCAGCTCTCCAGACACATTGGCATTGGAGTTTGATAAGTTCCTATGTTGCACCTTCTTCTTTTGAGCAATCTCAGCTGTTACCTGTTTAACCCCTTCCTTTTTGGATTTCTTTTTGGACTTAAGGGTTACAGGATTTGATGTTGCTGGTACAAATGTGGCTTCAAACTCAGTTTTCATTTTAACCATTTTCTTTAATTCCTCTTTATGTTTGAGTTTGGATCCTCTTTTGTACCAACAATCATCTGTAAGATGATTGAACAAACCACATATTTCACATGGTTTCTTCTTCATCTTGTTGATCATCAACTAAAGAGAATGAAACTACTGAAGACTTGTTCTTCAGCACTTTGGAAGCACTATTTGCTTTCTTGACTTCCTCTTTAGTAGTCTTCAAACCCTTTCTACTGACAGTTTTCTTCTCTTCAGTGCTGACAGTAGTTGGAGTTTGAACTTCAGGTGTTAAATCTTGCTCTCCAGTCCTTTCAGGACTTCCAGAAATAACTCCTGAGTTGATCAACTCTTTGATCATGTGAGTGTCAGTATTTGAACCATCAAGATCAGCTGATAGGTTCAACGAGGGAATAATACTAACTTCAACTTCTGATGGTGCTCTATCAGAAAGTGAATCACATGATGAGGTGGATTGGTTATTGCTTTCTCCATCAGATTTCACTTCTGCTCTTGAAGCAAAATCTGTAGGAGGAGCAGTGTGATTATAACCAATGCCAAACTTCACATTGGAAGCTGATTGCTTACTAAGAAGCATTTCAAAACCTTTGCATGATTGTACCCATCGATCACACTCTACTTGGGTGACTGCAAGGGTTTCTTTGAGGTCTTTGTACTTTTCTAAAAGTACTCTTCCCTAGCCTTATCATCAGTGATTTGGCATTTAAGTTATAAATCTCATCATTTTTCTCTTTAAGCATAGACTCAAACTCAGCTTTTCTTTTGGAAATGATCTTTTCTAGCTCTATGTTCTTATTAATTAAAGCTACATTTGCTTCTCTAATAGAGGCAAATGCTGCTATGCATGTTTCAGAACATAATTTGGCCTTAGCCTCAGAGGATACCTGTGATACCTGTGATGAAGAGGCATTTGAGGATGATCCATCTGCAGACTCCAGAGCCATAAGTGCCAGATTCCAAAAGGACTGTCACCACCATGTTGACCAGCACCTGTGAACAGTTGTTCATGACCAGACATGTCATCTGGTAAACTGCTCCAGTCAACAACTCCAGGGGTGAAGAAGCTGTGTTGTTGAGGTTGAGGAGGTTGATGAGATTGAGATGGTTGAGGCTCAGGAAGAGCATGTGGTTGTTGAGCAATGGGTGCTTGAACCTGACTGGTTTGTGGCATGTAATAACAAGGGTAAGGATATGGCATTGGACCCTGAGGAACAAAATATGCAGGAGATTGTGGTTGAGAATGATGACCAGAATTGACAGGATGTTGCCCTCTGTGTTGTGACTATTGCCAGGGAAAGTCACAAAGGGTGCAGAAGAATTAGATCCAGATGATCTACATTCTCTAGCAAAGTGTCCAAGCCTGTGGCATTTGTGACACCTCAACTTACTCTTGTCAAAACCAACTTTGGTTTTGCCAGAGAGTCCTGGGAACTTTCTTCCAGTTCTTTTGTAGAACTTCTGAGATCTGATATTTATCAAGGCCATTTGGCTCAAAATATCCATCTCTTCTAAGTCATCATCAGCAATCCCCTTGAGATCATCCATGATGAAGCATAGATTGTCATTATTACACCCAGTAAACTGACTATCAACACTCACAAATGCAGAATCAGAAGTGTTTGAAGAGAAATCAATATGCTCATCATACTGGCATTCAGATGAAGCATATTCTGACTCATGACCAACCAAGGCAGTGTTGCCTGGTACAAAGTCTTCAGTGAGCTTACCAGATGAAGCCAGTTTCCTTTTCTGCTCTATCTCTCTTTCGAATGTAAGCAGTTTCCCATGAAGTTGGGTGAGAGATAGACTATCCAGATTTGCACTGGAGCGTAGGACAATTGTATATGTGTCCCATCTCTCAGGCAGTGATCTGAGGAATCTGTGGTTCATTTGGCTTTTGGTATATTCATGTTTAACCATTTTCAACTCAGAGATTAAACATGAAAACCGCTCAAACTGCTGAGTCAGAGTCTCACCTTTCTATGAGCAAAAGTCTCATACTGTTGGGCGAGGATTTCCCTGTTGTTTGCTAAGACCTCATCAGTGCCACCAAATTGTTCTTTCAGTGCATTCCAAAGGTCATGAGCAGTTTCATGATGCATAAGCCCGAATAGATTTCATTAGGCAGTGCCATGGCCAGAATTCCATGGGCTTTAGCATCAATCTCAAACAACTTCTTGTCCTCATCAGAGTATTGTTCCTTCTTCTCGGAATCAACTGATTTGTTTCCGGATGATTCACCATGGCTTATGTGGTCCATGTACCACGGATGTCCAACAACTGAACTATTGACAGACAGGTGATGGAGCATTCTTCGTTGCCAAATGTTATACTCATTCCTAACCAGCATCGGAGGCTTGGTTGAGGAACCAGTATTGTGTGGATCATTAGAAGGTGTAGTCATTTTCGAAAATTCAGACAAATTCAAGATAAGCAAAACAAATTTAGCTCAAAACCACTAAGAACCTCAATTAAAATAGCCAAAGCGACAGAACTTCAATCTCTATAACAGATTCGTGCGAATTTGCTAGTTCGATCAAACTTAGAGCAAATGAGCAGTTTCAATGATCAATTGTTAGATCGATCAATGATTAACCAGCTCTGATACCATTTGATAGGATCTCAGCATCTAGTTTGATCGATTCGAATGATTTCAGCAGCGGAATAGAGTACCAACTAGCACAATTCGAGCAAGAATACCAAAGATATAGCAATGAACAGAATTAGTTATAGAGAGAGAAAGTTTCTGCAAAAGGAATATTTCATTCAATCACGCTTTGGCATGGCTTTCGCAAAATTACAATTTAGGTCATCTTCCTTATATAAGGAAAGATGACGTAGGCTGATGTCACTTGATAGTGACATCTAACCGTTATTTAACAAACTACTGAAACACTAAAACTACTGAAGATGTCAAGCAGCTGACATCTTCTTACAAGAAGCTAAGTGTTACTTATTACAAAACTACGATAAGAAACTACTGAAACTACAACGACTGAAGAACAAGCTCTTCAGTCGTTTTACAAAACTACTGAAAGTAAAAACATAAAACTACTGATAAACACAACTACTAGAAGTACTCTTCAGCTGTTGTGACAAACTACTGAACTTCAGCACTTGGTCTTCAGACAACTTCAGACGTTTCATCAGCTGATGACTTCAGTAGATGTCATCAGCTGATGTCTTCAGTAGATGTCATCAGCTGATGTCTTCAGTCTTTGTCTTCAGACTTTTAATCAGTGTGATCTTCAGCACTTTGGACTCTTCAGCTGTGAACTTCAGTACTTGGTCTTCAGCTTCAGCACTTGTATTCTTCAGCTGTTGGACTTCAGCACTTTAGTCTTCAGCTTCAGCATTGGTTCTTCAGCTGTGAGACTTCAGCATTTTAGTTTCAGCATTTTAGTTCTTCAGGTTGAAGTCTTCAGTACTGATTTTCTTCAGCTGTTGAAGTCTTCAGCACTTGTCGAACTGCTGATGAAGCCTTCAGCAGTTGTTGTGATATCATGGACTTAGAGGTTTTCTGATCTTGGCTCATTGGTTCTTTTGTCCACAGGTTTTGTGGGTAAGGGAGAGTTTGTTTAGTGGGGTTGTGGTTGGTGGTGGTTTGGTGTGGGAAGTGTTAAACAGACTGTTCTGCATTTTAGATGTAAGTGAGGCTTTGGATTGTATTGACCAGTTAGTCTGCTCCCAGCACCAGCTTCATTCAAAAAGAACTTCAATGAGCAAACCCTTTGGTGTTAGACTTCAGACGAACAGATCTTGGTGGTTACTGACCCAAGATGTGTCCTGGACCAGGAATTGATTTCAATCACGGATCTTCCATGATATTGTCTATAAACTGAATCATGATTCCAATATCTCCTTTCCATCCACTATAACTGGCAATCTTGAGTGTATCGTTATTTCCAGCCTTTGATCTCAAAAATGCTTCTAAACGTGGCGCTGTGTCATGACCATGTCTAAATAGCGATATTAAATTGATCCATGATTTGCTATGAGCTTCATCAGCATCTTAAAAGGTCTTCTATTGATGATTTTCTCTTCATCGATCGATCAGCACTTTTTTTCTTTTATATGTACTTAATGGCTTTGAGATTAGTTCTTTCTCACTCCTTTCTTTTCAGTATGTTTCACTGTTGTAGCCTCTTTCTCAGCATCAACTCTCTTTCTTTCTTGTCTTTCACGGCCTTTAAACTGTGCAGTCTCCCCCTTTTTGGTTGCATTGGAATTGGGGGTTGGAAGGAAGAGCAAGAGTTTATGAACAACCATCATCAATACGGGTTTGTGATTGAGGAACCTCTCATCAAGGCTTTATGCACTATACAATTGATGATGGGAGTGATGAGAGGTAAGGAGTTTGGACAGATAGGAACCACTGCTCAGAGGGTTCTGTCCCTGAGAGATGGTGCCGAAAGTATAGGTGTGGCTCAGTTATGTGGGTAGGTCAGTGTTTGGTAAACCTTCAATTGAAGGTGCCATCTGTGGTTGTTGGGGGTAGATGGTCTTTGATCCTGAGACATGTTGGCAAGCAGCTCTTTGAGTCTGCTCACTCATTCTAGAGGATGGATTGTGGGCTAGAAACATCATAGAAAAAGCCCAGGTCATCATCATTCTGAGATGAATCACCTGACCTCCTAATTGAATTAGGATGTACATGCTCTGAGTGTAGATCAGTAGTAGCATGTGCCCTTGTTCGTGGTACTGGGGACTTCTACCTCAGACTATGTCCTCATTGGTAAGTTGCCCGGGTGAGGTCTTATGGATAGTACAAAACTTCATCATGATCATTTGCTAAGCAGGAGAAGTGGCAGCCTCACCAGAAGTTCGAATCTCCTTTTTACACTTGGAGATGGAACATGGTAACCCCTGTGCTGTGGGTTTCAGAAGCACTTTGTCCTCCCTCTCAATGGTTGAGGCTATCCCAGTTTTGATTGGTATCTGGGGAAGGGGGAGGAATGCAACTGAGTCAGCACCTTTTGCAACTATTATGGTAGGACTTTGGGGGGCGGTTGCAGTGGGAGATGGTGTGAAGGCAGTATGCACCGGGGAGAGTGGTGCGTTTCAATGGAAATCCTCAAGTGAGGAAGGTTCCAGATGTATAGGTGCCTCATAGGTGGTTGCTACGGGCTCCTCTTGAGAGGAAACTGAGCGGGTGAGGGTGAGTGAGTACGTGTATCTACTGGGGGTTATGACCAGTAGATATATCCTGCATTGTGTTGCCGGGGCATCCTCAGAGGACTCATTTCCCTGAGTAGCCTTTTGGCTTTCTTGTGTTTGGGTTTGGTGGGGACTTTGGATTGGAGTGGTGGCTGTGGGTTCCAGCTGCGTGGGTTTCGTAGTTTGCAGCCTGTTTGAGTGACTGGTCTGAGTTGTGCCTCGAGTATACTTCAGGCAAGACAGCCATGGTAGGGACTCCAAGGCCAACAAAGTCCCTCATCTTTCAGCTGGTTCTCTAGTATGGCCATTATGAACCATGGATATAATAGCCATCGGTTAGCAATAGGTTTGGAGGCCATATCCTTAAGTTCAAGAAATAATAATTCAGAAAAATTAAGTTTTGTGCTCAAGGATAGAGAAAAATACCTGCTGCCACTCTGTTAGACATTTGATCCCACGACGAAGTCTTAGGGGCTAGGCAGACATTTATCATATGAAAAATAAGGTGTTCGGCATCATGGAATGCCTCGTTAAGATGGTAAAGAAGCGGAGGTTACCCTGATATCCATGTTAGGCAAAGGATAGATCAGTGATGCCCTTTGAATATCCAGCGGGGAAGGTGGCATCATCCAGTGTAATATTTGGCGTTAGGATTGCCGGAGTGATGACCATCTTGGGAGTTAACGAACGACCGGAGAGACTCGGTGGCATTCTCCCAGTGGTAAGGGTGACGTTCGTCCAGAACTGGTGTAGGGATTCGACATAAATGGTAGGATTAATAAGGAAGGCCATTTTGTATGAAGAACGGACCATGAGATTAATAGCAGTATCAAACTTCGTCACAAAGGTGTTTGGTAAGGTAGGCAACACAGTTGTGTCGTGGTTTAAGCTGCACATTCGCCTGATGTGCGAGAAGGTTTGGAGTTTTGAACGTTAGGTTTGAGAGATGAAGCTTTGTAGGATTAGGTATTTATGGGATAAGTGGTTATGAAGCAACTGAAGGGTTTGGTTTTGTTTGTTAGTCATCAGTAGTTTTAAACGATTGATGACATGATATTAACCTTCAGAGGTTGAAACAACTGAAGTCTTGGTTTTAGGATCAGTAGTAGAAAACTACTGAAAAACCATTGTTTTGGCTTCAGATGTTGGAAACAACTGAGACTTGGTGTTAGTCATCAGTAGTTATGAAACTACTGAAGACAGGTTTTGTCATCAGTTGTTGTAAACAACTGACGACCTGGTGTTAGTCATCAGTAGTTGGAAAACTAATGAAGAATGGTTTTGTCATCAGTTGTTTAAGATGAAACAGCAGTTTTAGAAACAATGAAGAGAAAATTCCCGTCAGTAGTTGTCGTCAATTCTTAGCTTTTCAGCTATTTCATACTGTCCTCAATACTTACTCATCAGACCTTTTGGCTGTTTTTAGTTGTTTCATAGGACAACGGTATTGATCTGTGTTTACTAAAATCAGTAGTTAGAACTGCATCAGTAGTTTGTAACAGATCAGTACTTATTTGTGACGTTTACTACGATCATCAGTACTTGTTTACTGAGATCATCAGTAGTTGTCACTTATTCTAGCTGCAGCATACCAAGCCTTAACACAGGTTTTGGAAAGTTGGAACTATCCAAAGGCTTAGTAAAAATGTCCGCAAGCTCATCAGCACTAGGCACAAACTTTGGATCAATTAGACCTTTTCAAATAGTCCCTAATAAAATGATGTCTGATCTCTATATGTTTGGTCCTAAGAGTGCTGGACAGGATTCTTGACAATGCAAAGAGCTGAAGCACTGTCCATTAATAATGGAGTCTTAGTCTCTGTAATGCAAATAATCCAAAAGTTGGTTGTGAAGCCCAGGTACCTGAGAAGTACAGCTTGCAACAGCAATGTACTCTGCTTCAGCGGTAGATGTAGCAACAGATGTTTGTTTCTTACTCTGCCAAGAAATCAAACAGTTGCCTAGGAATTGACAGCCACCAGAAGTTGACTTTCTAGTTAACTTACACCTTGCATAGTCACTATCAGAAAAAGCAACCAATTTGCAAGAGTGTCTAGTGGAATACCATAAACCTAGAGATTGTGTACCTTGCAGATATCTAAAGATCCTCTTGACTGCAATCAAATGAACTCTTTAGGAGCAGCCTGAAATCTAGCACAAACATAAGTTGCAAACATGATATCTGGTCTAGAAGCTGTTAAATACATCAAGGACCCAATCATACATCTGTAAAGTGTTTCATCAACAGCTTTACCTTTCTGATCTGCATCCAGTTGTGTGGTGTTGCACATGGGAGTAGAACAGGACTTACAATTTTGTAAATCAAACTTATTCAACAGATCTTTTGTATATTTAGACTGATGAATGAAAGTCCCATCAGCCTTTTGTTTGATTTGCAACCCTAGAAAGAACTGTAATTCTCCCATTGCACTCATTTCAAACTTCTTTTGCATTAAATTGGTAAAGTCATCACACAACTGGGATCAGAGGATGCAAAAATAATATCATCAACATAAACTTGAACAAGTAGCTTATGCTGATCCACCTTCTTAATGAACAAAGTTTTATCTATGGAGCCCCTAGTGAAATTATTTTGAAGAAGAAAATTTGATAATGTCTCATACCAGGCTCTAGGAGCTTGTTTCAACCTTAAAGAGCCTTATCAAACTTGTATACCCAATCTGGATGTTTATTATCCTCAAAACCTGGTGGTTGACACACATAAACCTCTTCTTTTATTTTACCATATAAAAATGCACTTTTAACATCCATTTGAAAAACTTTAAGATTGTGGAATGCAGCATAGGCTAAGAACAATCTAATTGCCTATAGTCTGGCGACAGGAGCAAAGGTTTTCATCATCAATACCTTCTTCCTGTGCAAACCCCTGAACACCAGTCTGGCCTTGTTCTTAACAATAAGCCCATTTTCATCTCTTTTATTCCTAAACACCCATTTAGTGCCTATTGCACACTTACCTGGGGGTAGAGGAACCAGTTCCCACACCTACTGTTTGTTGAACTGAAGTAGCTCAAGCTGCATGGCTTCAACCCATCCATTATCTCTCAAAGCAACATGATAGTTCTTTGGCTCTAGCTGACTGATGAAGAGAGCATAGAAGCAGAAGTTAGACAATTGAGTTCTGGTTGAGACACCAGCATTGATATCACCAATGATTTGAGACATGGGGTGATTCTTCAGCTCTTGGTACACTATGAGATCAGTGCAAGTGTTTGTAGCAGGCTCAGCAACAGCAGATGTTGATCCAGAATCTTGAAACCAAGTATTAGATGGCAAGTCAAATGATGTAGAGGAATTAGAAATCGCATCAGCATTTGTTGTGGATGGACCTACTGAAGCTATAGGAACATCAAGTTTAGTAGACATAGGCAATTGGTCACTAAACTGGAAAAGGTGAGTACTGATATCATCATCATCTTCAGTACCACCAGGTGGAAGACTGTTGACAGGAGCAACAGCTGGAGCCTGAAAAGGAACATATTGCAGTATATCCAAATCAAATAACTCAACAGGATTTTGGAATCTTGTCCTTCGGAGATTCATTAAACTTCACATGCAGAGTCTCTTCAACTATCTTTGTTCTGTAGTTGAAGACTCTGTATGCCTTGCAAGTAGATGAATAACCAACAAAATACCCTGCATCCACCTTAGGATCAAATTTGTGGAGTTGATCCTTTGTGTTGAGAATAAAACAAGGACACCCAAAGGCTCTGAAAAATGAAATCAAAGGAGCCAAATGATGTAGAACTTCATATGGAGTCTTCATCAACCTCTAATTTATTAAGGCTCTATTCTGCACATAGCAAGCTGTGTTAACAGCTTCAGCCCAAAGGTCAGTGGCAAACAAAGTCAGCCAACATGGACCTTGCAGCTTCAATTAAGGTCCTGTTTTTTCTCTCAACTACTCCATTTTGTTCTGGAGTCCTTGGGATGCTAAACTGCCTCTTGATTCCCTTTGAGAGATAAAAATCATCAAGTGTATGGTTTCTGAATTTTGTTCCATTATCACTTCTAATACACTTGACAGATAGGGAATACTGCTTCTCAAC
Source organism: Flaveria trinervia (assembly GCA_025506515.1). NCBI lineage: Eukaryota > Viridiplantae > Streptophyta > Magnoliopsida > Asterales > Asteraceae > Flaveria > Flaveria trinervia. Next base: position 67,112,516 of record CM046450.1, on the reverse strand, counting down.
ATACAACACAATGTTTATAATCGTCTGAGCAGGCACATCCTTTGAATGCAAGAAGAAAGTCCATACAAATCTGGAGTAATCATCCACAATTCCAGACAGTATTTCTTCTTTGCCATACTCATTACTCTCACAGGACCAATGATATCCATGTGTAGTAATTGCAAGCAGGCAATGGACTTAGGTTCTTCAATAGGAGGGAAAGAAACTTTGTGTTGTTTTCCTTTCAAACAAGCAGTGCAGTTGTCTTCACATCTGAACTCCTTCATAGGCAATCCCCTTACTAAACCATGCTGTATGAGCTGATTCTAGTTTTTAAGATTCACATGACCCAACCTTCTATGCCATAGAATAGATTCTTGAGGAGAAGCCTTGGAAAATAGGCAAGGATGGCCTTTGAGATCTATTTTCTTGGAAAGATCTAAGGCACACACTCTTCCTGTCCTGTTGGCCCTTAGGAGAGTGTGATCATCCAACACCTTATCAATCAAACTCAGAACTTTGGATGATAGAATCTTGCAATTCTAACTGGTGAAAAGAGCAACATGGCCTTTATCACACATTTGACTGACACTCAAGAGATTGTACTTGAGATTCTCCACATGGTTAACATCATCAAACCTATTTCCCCATTGGAACAAAGCCTTTGCCAATGTTGTAACCCTTAGCATCATTGCCAAGAGTAATCATGAAGAAAAAGCTTTCCCTGTCATATGCATAGATCCTTCACTGTCTACATACCAGATGCTACTATGGCATGATGAAGATCCCTACAATCATAATAAATTAGTTAGTTTTTGAGACCCAAACCTTTTTGGTTTTGGGTCTGTTCACATCAACAGATGGTAAACTAACAAATTTGCTATGAAGAACAGCCTGAGGGGATGGAGATGGTGAGGAAGAAGAATCCTTTGGCATGGATTTTCTTCTCTGTGGTTTTAGCACAGGAGCATCTAATTGGTTAACTCTCCCCAATAGATGTTGAACCATGATAACAAGTTGTGTCTGATTTTGTGATAAAGCGTTCAGCTCATCAGACACATTAGTGCTTGAAAGTGATGGATTCCTGTGTTGTACCATCTTCCTTTGAGCAACCTCACCTGTTCCTGATTAACCCCTTCCTTTTTGGATTTCTTTTTGGATTTAGGGTTACAGGTTTTGATGTTGCTGGTACAAACTTGGTTTCAAACTCAGTTTTCATTTTATCCATTTCTTTTTAATGTTCTTATTGTGTTTGAGTTTGAAGCCCTTTTTATACCAGCAATCATTAGTAAGATGATTAAATAAGCCACATATTTCACATGGCTTTTTCTTCATCTTAGGTTGATCATCTGCTGAAGAAGATGAAACTACTGAAGACTTATTCTTCAGCAGTTTGCGATCAGTACTAACATTTTTCTTCCTTGCAGTACATGCTTTCTTGATATCTTCTTTAGTAGTTTTCCCACCCTTTCTACTGATAGTTTTCTTCCCTTTAGTACATGCAGTAGTTTGGGTTTGTTCTCCAGGTGTTATTACTGGCTCTTTAGTACTTTCAGTACTTTGTGAAATACCACCTGGAGTGATCAACTTTTTGATCATGTGAGTGTCAGCATTTGAACCATCAACATCAGCTGATAGGTTTTGAGAGGAATTAATGCTGACATCAACCTCTGATGGTGCTGTATCAGATAGTAATCACATGATGAAAAGGATTGGTTATTGCTTTCTCCATCAGATTCTACCTCTGCTCTGGGAGTAAAATCTGTAGGAGGAGCAGTGTGATTATAACCAATGCCAAACTTCACATTGGAAGCAGACTGCTTACTGAGAAGCATTTCAAAACCCTTGCAGGAATGTACCCATCGATCACACTCTACCTGGGTAGCTGCAAGTGTTTCTTTGAGGTCTCTGTACTTCTCTAGAAGTACCTCTTCCCTAGCCTTATTATCAGTGATTTGGCATTTAAGTTTGTAAATCTCATCATTCTTATCATTAAGCACACACTCAAATTAAGCTTTTCTTTTGGATATTTGTTCTAGCTCAATGTTCTTGTTAATTAAAGCTACATTAGCTTCTCTAATAGATGCAAATGCGGCTATGCATGTTTTAGAACATAACTTGGCTTTGGCCTCAGAGGATACTTGTGATACCTGTGGTGTGAAGCATTAGAGGATGAAGTATCAACAGACTCCCAAGCCATAAGAGCAAGATTTCCAAAAGGATTGTCACCGCCATGTTGACCAGCACCAGAGAACAGTTGTTCATGACCAGACATATCATCTGTCAAACTGCTCCAGTCAACAACTCCTGGGGTGAAAAAGCTGTGTTGAGAGGTTGAGATTGTTGATGAGATTGGGAAAGTTGAGGCTCAGGAAGAGCAGGTGGTTGTTGAGCAATGGGTACTTGAACTTGACTGGTTTGTGGCATGTAATAGCAGGGATATGAATATGTCATTGGACCTTGAGGGACAAAATATGCAGGAGATAGAGGTTGTGATTGATGACCAGAACTAGCAGGATGTTTCCCTCTATTTTGTTGAATATTACTTGGAAAAGTAACAAAGGGTGCAGAGGAGTTAGATCCACATGATCTACACTCTCTTGCAAAGTGCCAAAGACTGTGGCATTTATGACACCTCAACTTACTCTTGTCAAAACCAACTTTGGTTTTGCCAGAGAGTCCAGGGAATTTCCTACCAGTTCTCTTGTAGAAATTCTGAGATCTGATATTAATCAAGGCCATTTGGCTCACAATATCCATCTCTTCTAAGTCATTATCAGCTATACCTTTCAAATCATCCATAATGAAGCACAATTGTCACTATTACAGCCTGACTGACTATCAACACTCACAAATGCATGATGGAACTATTGAAGAGAAATCTATATGCACATCATAATTACTTTCTGATGCACATATTCTGACTCATGACCGACCAAGGCAGTGTTCCTGGTACAAAGTCTTCAGTGAGCTTGCCTGATGATGCCAGTTTCCTTTTTTGCTCTATCTTTCTTTCAAATGTAAGCAGTTTCCCATGAAGTTGGGTGAGAGATAGGCTATCCAGATTTGCATTGGAGCGTAGGACAATTATATGTGTCCCATCTCTCAGGCAGTGATCTGAGGAATCTGTGGTTCATCTGGCTATTAGTGTAATCATGTTTGACCATTTTCAGCTCAGAGATCAAACATGAAAAACGCTCAAACTGTTGAGTCAGAGTCTCACCCTTCCTATGAGCAAATGTCTATATTGTTGGGCAAGTATTTCCCTATTGTTTGCTAAGACCTCATCAGTACCACTGAATTGTTCTTTCAGTGCCTTCCAGAGGTCATGAGCAGTTTCATGATGCATAAGCCCAAATAGATTTCATTAGGCAGTGCCATGGCCAGAATTCCATGAGCTTTAGCATCTATCTCGAACAGATTACGATCCTCATCAGAGTATTGTTCCTTCTTCTTCGGAACCATTTGGTTGGTTTCCGGATTGTTCACCATAGGCTTATGTGGACCATGAACCACAGATTCTAGCAACCTGAACTGTTAACAGACTGGTGATGGAGCATTCTTCGTTGCCATATGTTATAATCAGTCCTAACCAGCATCAGAGGCTTGGTTGAGGAACCGGTATTGTGAGGGTCATTAGAAGGAGTAGTCATAATCAGAATTCAGACAAATTCAAGGTAAACAAAGTAAATCTAGCTCAAAACCACTTTGAACCTCAAACAAAATAGCCAGAAGCAGCAGAGACTCAATCTCTATAACTGATTCTTGCAAATTTGCTAATTCGATCAAACGTAGATAGCAGAAGAACAATTTCATTGATCAATTGTTAAGTCGATCAATGATTAACCTACTCTGATACCATTTGTTAGGATCATGGTATCTAGTTTGATCAATTAGATTGGATTTGCAGCGGAATGAGCACACAAATTAACAAATTTAAACAAGAACACATGAAATTTATCAATGAAACAGTGTTTGTTATAGAGAGAGAAAATCTGCCAAAAGGAATATATTTATTCAATCCACGCTTTGGCTCGGCTTATCACATGGCTACAATTAGGTCATCTTTCCTTTTAAAAGGAAAGCTGACGTCAGCTGATGTCACTTAACAGTGACATCTAACTGTTATTTAACTACTGAAAGTTAACACAACTATTGAAGATGTCAAACAGCTGACATCTTCTAACAAAAATACGAAGTGTTAACAGTTACTATAACTACTGAAAAGAAACTACTCATACTACAACGACTGAAGAACATGCTCTTCAGTCGTTTTCCAAGTACTGAAACAAAAAAAATAAAACTACTGAAAGGAAACCATCACAACAACTGAAGAATGCTTCTTCAGCTGTTGTGACAAACTCTTAAAGCTTCAGTGCTTGGACTTCTTGAATTTCAGTTGTTGTCATCGGCTGATGTCTTCAGCTTATGTCTTCAGTCTTTGTACTTCAGCTGTTGATCTTCAGTACTTTAGTCTTCAGCTGTTGAAGTCTTCAGTACTTTAGTGTTCAGCTGTTGATCTTCAGTACTTTACTATTCAGCTGTTGAAGTCTTCAGTACTTTAGTCTTCAGCTGTTGATCTTCAGACTTTGTCAAACAGCTGATCAAGCCTTCAGCAGTTGTAGTGATGTCTTGTGGGACTTAAAGGTTTTTATGATCTGGCTCATGGTTCTTTTGGTCCAACACACCATTCGAGGCTTTGTATGGTCGTAAATGCCGATCACCGATCTGCTGGACTGACGTTGGTGAAAATTTCATCACTGGTCCTGAACATATACAAGAACGACCGATAAAGTCTCATAATCCGCATCAACCTTGAAGTGGCAAGAAGTCGACAAAAGAGTTACACCGATAAGCGTCGTAAGCCATTGGAGTTCCAATTTGGCGACATGGTTCTTCTTAAGGTTTCATCATGGAAAGGTGTTGTTCGCTTTGGAAAGAAGGGTAAACTAGCTCCAAGATTTGTGGGCCTTTCAAAATCTTGAAACGGATTGGGAAAGTGGCTTATAAACTGGAACTACCTTCCAACCTTAGTGGAGTTCATCCTGTAGTCCATGTCTCAAATTTGAGAAAGTGTTTGCTGACGAGAGTCTGCATGTTCCATGGAAGACATCCAGATCGACGAGTCATTGCACTTTGTGGAGAAACCTGCTGAAATTATGGATCGCATCATGAAGAAAACTAGAACCACAACTACTCCAATTGTCAAGGTTCGTTGGGAGAATAAGTGTGGAGCTGAGTTCACTTGGGAGCGTGAGGATCATATGAAGGAGAAATACCCGTATTTGTTCGCCTAGTTTATTCTTAATTTCGGTACGAATTCTTTTAAGTTGGGGAGACTGTAACATGTTGTATTTTTTGGTTAACTAATAGTTAACCTTGTTTATTCTTGTAAGGATTATTATGTTTTTCATGAAACTTGTGGGTTATTTGTGCTTATCTCTTAGTTGGTCTATAATTCTTTAATAAGATTATAATTTATCTATTAAATTAAAATAATAACATTTCTAAAAGATCATAAAATAACTAACAATCATTATAACTATGATAATAATAATAATAATATAATAATAATAATAATACTAGTAATAATAATAATAATATAATATATTCTTGTAATAATAATAATTATGTTAATAATATAATAATAATATAATATTAATAATAGGAATAATAACAATGAAATTATAACAAAAATAATAATAACTAATAATAATTATAATAATAATAATAACTAATATTATGATAAAAATAATAATAATGTTTTATAAAAATTTAAACTTAAAAATGATTAAAACATGAGGTATTTAAGAAAAAAGGTTGTTTTGTGATTTTTAAAACTTTAAATGAGAGTTTTGACATAAAATGATAACAAAACAAACTACAGCGGTCAATTGTGTAAATACCTAATAACCCAAACCGTTTCCCCCCTTTTCCCTGACTTTCTAGCGAGCCTCCGCCACCGCCGGCCGCGGCTCCAGCAACGCCACAAACCAGGTTTTATGCCTCGGTTTCGAGCTCAAGTTACACCAAAATGTTCGTGAGGCAAAATCGAACCTGTGTATTGCCATTAATGTGGGTTTCTAATACGGTTTTAACGCTCTTTAATCTTGAAACCGAACCCGCAACAATAATCAAATCAGTTTACAATGAAATCATAAAAACAATACAATTAAATGACTAGAAACGTTCCTTTAATTATCACAAACTAAATGTGATGAATGATTGCACCTGCAACAACAATTGAATGACTTAATTCGAACTGTAAACCCCGATTCGAACGTTGAATCCGTTGGGTACCAAATCGAACAAATTGAATGTATAAATTAGAGGGTTTTTACTCTAATCGGGTTTCCTGAACTCCCTGAACCTTCATTACTTGAAAAACATACACACACTACAAATTGGAAAGCAAGAACAGTCGCAAGTCTCGCTCAAACCTATAACCTACAATCCGATCCTAATCAAGTAAGTATGTTACATCATTAGACTCGATTACACCTAAGGGTCAAAATACCTAAGGTTATTCGGGTTGAATCGTTCAATTTTTCTTTCAATTTTGATATTTCACGAATTAGGGTTGTTATGATTTGGGACTGTTTTGTAACTAGCGATTTTAAAGTTTTAAAACCCAAACTTAGCACACAACTCCCTTTGGTACATTGGTAAGACGCGTCACCCATACACAGGAGGTCCCGGTTCGAACCCGAGGAGCCTCATACATTTTTTAGGCCTTTTTGGCCTTTAAAATAAATATTAAAATATCTAAAATTTATACAAAATTATTTTATAACCCTAGTTATTTTTAAAATCAAATAATTATTTGTCTATAATTATTTGGTTAAAAATTACCTTCTTATTTTTTTAAAATCCTAAATCTAATGTTATAGTTAACTTACATTTATTTACAACTTATATTTTAAATATAGTATTTTTTTTATTTCAAACGTCGCATTTAAATTATTTAAATCGTGCTAACTTCATTTAGTTATAAACATCTCATTTAAACTTAATAAATCTTATAAATATTATAATTTTTTCTCTTCTCATTTTTATATAACATATATATTTTTCATAGCATTTATTTGAAGATAATATAATTGATTTTCATTCGATAAATATAATTGTTTATCAAAACCCCAAATACCAAATTGAAACCCTAGTCTCGTTTAACCATTAAATATATTATTAAACTTTAACCTTGTAAATATATATTTGTTTTAGGTGCATTGTGTAGGACTATGTTGAAATGTTGCTTAGTATTATTCATATTAATCATCATTATATATTATTTGATCAAGTGATGTTTTTCATACCCCTTTTTAGTTTATTTCACACTTTGAGGTGAAACATGTTACTTATAACTTTTGCCCTTGTAAACTCGTTTAATACTTGTAAACTAATGGCAATTACTTACATGTTGTGATTAGATGACCTTTGTAACTACCATGTAATGTCAATTATATGTACAATCATTAACTATTGCTAGCCTGGCAACGTCATAGATCTATGGGCCTGACAAGCATGCTTGGTTAATTCAAGTTCACTTAGCTAATCGTATATGCTTGTAAACGTTTGAGACTTGTAAAACTTTGTCAAGTTTTGATTGTGCATTCTGTCTTACATCCCTAGTTACTTTGCTCTCTAACTTATAACATAAATTGCCATCTTTTATATATCTATGTATTGCAAACTATGGAAATCTCACCAACAATGTTGTTGACCATTTATTTTTAACATGTTTCACCAAATACTCAAGCTTGAATTCTACTATTTGAAGCTTACACATCTAGCAGTGGACCTAAATAAATAAATAAAATGAATTACTTGTTGCATCTTATGTTATGCTTTTAATTTCTTTGAGACTTATGATTGTAATGGTACAATGGATTTTCTGATTAATATATATATTTGCGAATGTTATAGTGTTATGTGGTTGTAACGATCTTAACTCTCACTCCTCGACGTTTCCGCGTCAAGGTTGGGGTGTGACATATGGTACATTGATTAAAGCCCTTTTTAATCTTTGAAATCATTAAACAATTTTAATAAGCATTTATTACCTTTTAATGATTAATGCCCATTTAGTTAGTTTGTTATGATCATTGAAAGGATTGTTAAGCAAACATCATATATAGCAATCAACCACAATACCATAACCAAAACAACCATGAATCAACCAAATGATAATGCATAACCATAGCATCTAAAATGGCCACACTTGTTTGCCGTCACAGGTGTGGACCATAGGACATTCCTAAGGGACAAAACACAACACAAAAGGCTTCCAAGAACCTCCCACTTGAAACCGCATCCAAATGCTCCATGTTTCTTGTGTCTTCCCATTGTGTTTCTAACGTGTACATCTTCATATTACAAGATATCATATCCTAATCACAGATTTCTGCTCAATCATTCACATATTACAATTAGGTTGACACTCCTTATATAGATGCAATCACTGCTGATATCACGGGATAGTGACAACTGGCAGATTTATTACAAAAATAACTAACACTTAACACTACTGAAATGTTCACAATTACTGAGAACATATCAGAGAGTGCTAAGCACAAATATAAAACTACTGATGCTAAACTACTGAACTAAACTACTGAAACTAAACTACTGATTACAAAACTACTGAAAAGGGAAAATATAAAACTACTAAAAGAAAACCATCACAACTACTGAAGAAGACCTCTTCAGCTGTGTGACAACGTCTGATACTTGGTCTTCAGTACTTGTCTTGAGTACTTGTCTTCAGACTTTGTCTTCAGCACTTGTCTTCAGACTTTGTCTTCAGCACTTGTGTCTTCAGACTTTGTCTTCAGCACTTGTGTCTTCAGACTGTCTTTAGCACTTGTGTCTTCAGACTTTGTCTTCAGCACTTGTGTCTTCAGACTTTGTAATCAGTTGTTGTCTTCAGCTGTTGTGGACTTCAGCAGTTGTTGTGACGTCTATGGGACTTAAAGGTTTTTCTGATCCGGCTCATTGGTTCTTTTGGTCCAACAAACTCCCCCTGAACCAATGCAGCCAAAACCTTTAACTTTATTGAGGTCCCACTTATTGTTGGCAAAGACTTCTCTTGATCAGCTTCAGAGAATCGGATCAGCACAGGCCAGGAAGAGGTTTCTAATCATGTGTTTGGCTAAGTATGGAGGGGAACTCTGTTTTGGGAATATGGACATAGAGTTGTGATCCCAACCATGAAACCTACTTCCCGTTTACGAGTCTGTAAGACTTACGAACATAGGCCTCAAGGAGAACAACCTGCTACTCCTTGGAGTGTTCTTCTACTCCTTCAAAGACGAACTCTGGACCATAGTACTTAGATAGGTACTTTACAGTCCTGCCATTCTTCAACTCCACAATAGTTATCTCCCTATAGACAAATTCATCTGGATGGGTGCCCTCAAGGAGTAACTGGAGCTCATTCTTCTTAATGTCTTCAAGCTTCTTATATAATAACCCCTTTTTGATCATCTTGTTTTCCAGTAAGGCTTGAGGGGTCATTTTTCATTGATGAGCCTTCTTGAATTCATCGAGTATTTCCCAAGGTGAGACTACAATGGCCAACATGATTGTAGAGTCTATTGTTTTTCTAACCTGGCCATTGTATCTATATGGAATGGATCTTTTGTGTATTCTAGAGCTCACCTTGGGGTCTGGCCATACTCTCACTCTCTCTTTTTGATCTAAAATGTGTGTCTGAGAGTGTACAACCTCTAAGCATGCCCTTTCATGGCTTGTATAGATGATGACTGGGGAAATTCCTTGTCAACCATCTTCAGTAGTTGCTCATCGTGCTGCTTCTGCTGTTCTTCATCTTCTATTTTGACTCTAACCATTTCCCTTTGTGAGTCAGGTGTGATCATGAGTTGACTCCTGGGTTCTGGTACCCTTAGAACAACAGAGAGTGCAGATTATCATCTTCATCATCTTCTTCTTCATCTTCTTCTATCCTCAGCACCCTTCTCCTCCTTCTAGGTGCATCACTGGATGATGGTTGGGTTGGTTTTTGTGGTAAAGGAATTGGTTTTGAGGGTTGAGGATGTTTGGATTTGAGTTTTGAGATTGGTTTGGAGATTTGAGGGTAGGCAGTTTTTGAGTGGGTGATTGGGAAGGTTGTTCAAGCATTTTGGTTGTAAGTTTGGCTTTTGTGAGTTTTGCCATTTCAAGCCTTTTCCCAGCTCCAGCCTCATCAAGTGCTTCAATAATTATCCCCTTATGAAATTGCTCAGACAAACAGATTCTGGTGGCTATATCTAGAATGCTATCTCTGGTCCATGAACAAATCTCCATCAGTGATCTTCCTAAATATTTGGCTATGAATCGAATCATGATCTCCAATCTCCCTTTCTCCAGCACACTGTACCCAACCCATCTGTTTTGGATTTCATTTACTTCCAACATCCTGATCTCACTGTCTAGTTTGGCTGTATCAAAGTCTTGCTTGAAGAGTTTCTCAATGATTTTGTCCATGGATCGGCTGTGTGCTTCATCTGCATCTTTTATCAGCTCCTCGAAGGATTTTTCTTCAGCATTCTTTTGATCACCAGCACTTTTCTTTCTTTTGTAAGTGATCCGTTGTTGTTCCTTTTCCTTCTCCAACTCCTTGGTTTTCTCTTGTGCCTTCTCATCCTCGGTTCTTTATCTTTTCTTTTCTTTCACTGCTATACTCTCCCCCTTTTGGATGCATTGGTTGCAGGGGTTTGTACCGTAGAAAATTTCTTGTGCACAACATCATCAATTAGTGGTTGTAGACTTGAGGAGATCCTCTCATCAATGGCTTTATGAACAATGTCATTGATGATGGGAGTGATGAGAGGTAAGGATTGTTGGAATGCAGCAACCATCTGCTCAAGGGGGTTCTGTCCCTAAGAGATAGTGCCAAAGGCAGAGGCTGGAGGCTCAGTGAAGTGAGAGGGTGAAGTGTTTGGGGGACCTTTGAATGAGGTGCCATCTGTGGGTTAGTGGGGGCAGATGGACTTACATCCTGAGACTTCTTGGCAAGCAGTTCTTGTAGTCTGCTTACCTCAGCCTCTAGGATGGTGTTGTGGGCTAGAACATCATAGACCTAGGTCATCATCAGCAGATGTTGAATCACCTGACCTCCTGCTTGTAGCAGGATGTACATGCACCGGGTGTAGACCAGTTTAGCATGTGCCCCTTTTTCTTGGAACTGGGGACTTCTAGCCTCAGGACGATGTCCTTCATCAGCTGTTGCCTCTGGTGAGGTCTTAGCTATGTTACCAGCCTCAGTCTGATCATGTGCTGATTCAGAAGAGGTGGCAGCCTCACCAGATGTTCGTATCTGCATATCCATACCAGGAGATAGAACAGTTAAACCCTGGTGCTATGGGTTGTCAGAAGCATGTTGATCCTCTTCCTCAATTGCTGTGGTTCTCCCCTTTATTGGTGTTTGTTGGGGAGGAGGAGAGGCATGCAGCTGAGTCAGCACGTTTGCAATTATAATGGTTGGACTTTGGGGGGCATTTGCTTGGGGAGAGGGGATAGAAGCTGATTGCATCCAGGAGAGGGATGCTCTTCAATGATAACCTCCTCAAGTGAGAGAGGTCTTAGTAATGTGGTTTCCCCTGATAAGGTTGCATCAGGATCCTTTTGAGAGGATGCCTGTGCGGTTTTAGCTGGTAGAGTCTCTGATACTGCTGGGGGTTTTAAACCAGCAAGTATATCCTGCCTTAGTGGTACAGGAGCATCTTCAGGGGACTCATCTCCCTGAATAGCTGTTTTGGGGCCTTTTGTTTTTCGTTTTGTGGGGGCTCTGGATCTGGTGGTGGAAGCTGTGGGTTCCCTCTACTTGGGTTTTAGCATTCGGGCAGCTTCTTTGAGAGTGAGGTCTGAGTTGTGCCTGGAGTATACCTCAGCCAAAACAGCTGGTGCAGGGACTTCAAGGCCAACAAGGCCATCGGATTTTAATTCATTTAAAATAATGGCCATGAGAAACCTGGGATATATAGCCAACGGTTTGCCGCAGGTTTCTCAGCCAAGTTCTTTATTTCTAGAAACACGATTCAGAGAAATTTAGCGGTTGGTGTTCTAGACTAGAATACAATACCTGTTGCCATTGGGATGACATTTGATCCCAAGAGGATGTCTTTGAACCTAAGCATACATTTACCATGTGAAAGATAAGTTTTTCAGCATCATGGAAATGTTTCTTCAGAATGGTTGTAGCCCGAAGATCACCTTCATACCCATTATTGATAAAGGACATATCCATTGTGCCCTTTGGGTATTCAGTCATAGTGGTGGAGTCATGTAAGTGTAATGCCTGACGAATGATGTCGGCTGTAATAACCATTGGTTTCTGGTTGACGAGTGACCGAACAGAGATTTGGCCGGTAGACTCATCAGTATGAACAAAAACATTTGACCAGAATTGACTGAGAGATTCAGGGTAGATGGTCGGATTCAAGAGAAAGGCTGTGCGATATGGGGAATCCACCATTAGGTCAATGGCATTATCAATTTTTTTCGAGAAAGCCGACTTGGTAAGGTATGCAACGCAGTTGTGTCGTGGTTTTAGGCTGATGGTTGCCATTTTTGAAAGTATGAAGGTCAGAAGAATGGCTAATGGAACGTTTGAGAAGAAGACAGGTATTTATAGGGTTGGGATAGGAAAAGGCTAAAAGAAAACTACTGAAGGTTTTGGTGTGGTCATCAGCTGTTTGAAACTACTAATGACGTGGTATTGACCTTCAGAGCTTTAAAACGACTTACAGTGGTTGTGTTGTCATCAGTTGTTATAAAACAACTGAAGACTTGGTTTTGACCATCAGACGTTGAAACAGCTGAAGTCTTGGTGTGAACCATCAGTAGTTGTGAAACTACTGAAGGTCTTGGTTTTGACTTCAAATGATGTAAACTGAGGACTTGGTGTTTGTCATCAGTAGTTGTGAAACTACTGAAGACAGTGGTTTTGTCATCAGTTGTTGTAAACAGCTGAAGACTTGGTCTTAGTCTTCAGTAGTTTTAAACTACTAAAGACATAGTTTTGGCATCAGTTGTTTTAATGAAACAGTAGTTGTATAAACGACTGAAGAGAATTTCTCATCAATTGTTTTCGTCAATTCATAGCTTTTCAGCTGTTTCAGTCTGACCTTCACACTTACTCATCAGACTTAGATCTGAGTTTCAGACGTTTCATTGGTCATCGGTACTTATCTGCATTTCTGACATCAGTAGTTGTAGCTACATCAGCTGTTGTGACTACATCAGCTGTTGTAACTACATCAGCTATTTTAACAAATAAAGTACTTGAGTACTGAGAAGTTACTTAAGCTCCAGTAATTTTAAAACTTTTGAAGGAGGATAACTTCAGTACTTATATATGACAATAATAAACTAATGATCATCAGTACTTGTGAGCTGAGATCATTAGTAGTTGTCACTTATTCTAGCTGCAGCATACCAAGCCTTAGCATTAGGTTTTGGAAAGTTGTGCTATCCAAGGGCTTAGTGAAAATATCTGCAAGCTCATCAGCACAAGGAACAAATTTTGGATCAATCAGACCTTTTTCAAAACAATCTCTAATAAAATGGTGTCTGATTTCACTATGTTTAGTCCTAGAGTGCTGGACAGGATTCTTGACAATGCAAAGAGCTGAAGAGCTGTCCATTAACAATGGGGTCTTAGTCTCTGTTATGCCATAATCCAATAATTGGTTTTGAAGCCAGAGTACCTGAGATGTACAGCTTGCAGCAGCAATGTACTCTGCTTCAGCAGTTGATGTAGCAACTGAGGTCTGCTTCTTACTCTGCCAAGAAATCAAGCAGTTGCCTAAGAATTGGCATCCTCCAAAAGTGGGCTTTCTTGTCAACTTACACCCTGCATAGTCACTATCAGAAAAAGCAACTAATTTACCCGAATGTCTAGTAGAATACATAAACCTAGAGATGGAGTGCCTTGTAGATATCTAAAGATCCTCTTGACTGCAATCAAAGGAGACTCCTTAGGTGCAGCCTGAAATCTAGCACAAACACATGTAGCAAACACAATATCTGGTCTAGAAGCTGTTAAGTACATCAAGGACCCAATCATACATCTGTAAAGTGTTTCATCAACCACTTTACCTTTCTGATCTGTATCCAGTTGTGTGGTGTTGCACATGGGAGTAGAACAGGGCTTACACTTTTGTAAATCAAACTTTTCCAAAATATCTTTTGTGTATTTGGACTGATGAATAAAAATTCCATCAGCCTTTTGTTTGATTTGCATACCCAGAAAGAACTGTATTCTCCCATGGCACTCATTTCAAACTTCTGTTGCATCACTTTGTAAAGGCATCACACAACTGTGGATCAGAGGATGCAAAAAAAATATTATCTACATAAATTTGAACAAGTAGATTATGCTGCCCAGCTTTCTTAATGAATAAGTCTTATCTATGGAGCCTCTAGTGAAATTATTTTCCAGCAGAATGTTTGATAATGTCTCATACCAGGCTCTAGGAGCTTGTTTCAACCCATAGAGAGCCTTATCAAGCTTATACACCCAATTAGGATGTTTATTGTCCTCAAAACCTGGTGGTTGACATACATAAACCTCTTCTTTAATTTTCCCATACAAAAATGCACTTTTGACATCCATTTGAAAACTTTAAGGTTGTGATAAGCAGCATAAGCTAAAACCAATCGAATTGCTTCCAGTCTGGCTACAGGGGCAAAGGTTTCATTATAATCAATACCTTCCTCTTTTGAAAACCCCTGTACAACCAGTCTGGCCTTGTTCTTAACAATAAGCCCATTTTCATCTGTTTTTATCCTAAACACCCATTTAGTGCCTATTGCACACTTACCTGGAGGTAGAGGAACCAGTTCCCACACTTGTTGTTTCTTGAACTGAGAAGCTCAAGCTGCATGGCTTCAACCCATCCATTGTCCCTTAAAGCAATGTGATAGTTCTTTGGCTCTTGCTGACTAATGAAGAGAGCATAGAAGCAGAAATTTGACAATTGACTTCTTGTTGACACGCCAGCATTGATATCACCATGATTTGAGACATAGGGTGATTCTTCAGATGTTGGTACACATAAGATCTGTGCAAGTGTTTGTAGCAGGCACAGCAGCAACATATGGTGATGGTGAAGCATTTCCTTGAAACCAATCAGTAGATGGTAATTCAAAGGAAGTTGAAGTTGTAGAAATCTCATCAGCATTTGTTCTGGATTGTGCTACTGGAGCTACAGGAACATCAGGTCTACTGCATGAGGCAGTTGATCACTAACTTGAAAAGGTGATTACTGATATCATCATCATCATCAGTAACACCAGATGGATGACTAGCTACAGAAGATGATGGACTCATATGATCTGCAACAGCAGGCGGTTGATAAGGAACATATTGCAGAATGTCCAGATCAAACAACTCCACAGGTTTTTGTGGAATTGTATCCTTAGGGGATTCATTGAACTTCACATGCAAGTTTCTTCAACTATCTTTGTCCGAAAGTTGAATACTCTGTAAGCCTTGCAAGTGGATGAATACCCAACAAAATACCCTGCATGCACCTTAGAATCAAACTTTTGGAGTTGATCCTTTGTGTTGAGAATGTAACAGGGACACCAAATGCTCTAAAGAATGAAATCAAAGGGGCTAAATGATGTAAAACTTGAAAGATTTGATCTGCCCAAGATACATATTAAATTGATGTGGCTAGTGTGATATGATCCAAGTCGGGTCATACCCAATAACAAGCCAAACAAACCCGATAAATATTTATTCGTTGATAAGATCATACAATTAAATATTAGCACCAATTTAGAAACCGGCTTTTCTAAATCATTGCTTTTGTAAATGAACAGATTTATATATATATATATAATATAATTATTCATGGGATTATTTGTTTCATTGCTTAAATTGGTTAAACAATGACATATAATAGTGTGTGAGTTCTATAAAATAAATAGTTTAATTTTATAAAAGGGTAGAATGCAAGTATTTTTTTTTAATAATTTGAATAAGAGGGAAAGACCAAGGGAGCCTAATTTTCGGCCACCCCTTGAGTCTTGGGATTCCCTTCTTGTTGTTCCAAGACATGCAATTAACTCCACACTTCACTCTTGCATTTTTCACTCTCTCACACACACATAACAACAAAAGAGAAAAATCCTCTCTACCTTCTCTCTAGAAAACGGTTTTTAGTAAGAAAGGGGCTGATTTTCAGCCTTTAATCTTAGTGTTCTTGGCTGAAAATCAAGAGTTCAAGAGGGTTCTTAAGGTGGTGTTGCATAACCTAGCAAAGAAGGTGTTTGAAGAAGCTTGGGGTACAACCTCTTGAGGACTTCTAGCTTGAAGTTTCAGCCTTACATGATCTCCTTTCATCTCATATAATTCGTTTTGGAGAAGCTACAAAGGTTTAGTTTTATATCTTATGCTTTATCTTACTATATGCATTGTGTATAAAGATCCATGGGTTGGGGTTCTTTGTTAAATGGTTTAACAACTATCTTCTTAACATGTTTTAAATATAATATCCGCTGCGTTTTTCATATAATCTATGATATATGAGCTTTGATAATCATGTTGGAACCCCTTACAATGGCATCAAGAGCCACTTATACATATGCATACATATTTACTTCACTAGTTCACGGTTTTTGGGTGCTTAACACCTCAAATCCGTGAGTTAGTGGGCTGTTTTGTGCCCCCCTTTTTGATGTTTTAAAGATCTTACTTTATGCATATAATGATCTTTAAAAATCTAGATCATAAGATGTTTATTAGTTTGGACTAAACCCATGTGTTCTTGGTTAATGTTGGCCAAGAAAATGGGTTAAAAAGGGGCTGCCAAAACCGTGTCTTATGATATGTTTTAATATGTTGTTTGTTGTTTATGCATAACAAAGCCTTGACCATATTGATTGATTGTTTGATTGGTTGTTTAGTTATATTCATTTGGGCATGTAATGTTTTATTTCGGGTTTCAAGTTTTGTTTTGTAATCTATTCATTCATATGATTTGTAATAAATAGATTAGGAGTTTTTCTTTACTAGAAACATGTATTAGGATACATAATTTTGTAAAGGATGCTCAAGATCAAGACTTGAAGAAAAGATAAGACAAAGAGGATGCTTGAAGATGTGGATTCAAGTGGGAGTCCCTTTGATCAACCATGTGTCATGATTCTTAACCCTTAGGACAAGACCATTTGACACACTTGTTTTGGCTAAACAAGTGTGCTCAACTTAGTATGCTTTGTTATGCATATATGAATGTTTTGTTTATGTTTGGTTGATTGCATATGATGATGTTTGTTTTGATTATTTGGATGTGATTAACAAACCGTCTACTAAAACAAACTATAAACAAGAAAATGGTTCTCAAATCATTAAGCAAAATAGAATGGTTCTATAAAAGGAATTAATGGTTTGTAAAATAAAATGAGTTTTATTTAAAAGAATCGATAGAGTACCATATGGTTGAATGCATACAATCATATGATACATAGACTTTTCTAAACTAGAATTGTATCATTTTAAATCCCTTTTGAAAACAAGTTAAGCACCATCCTTTTACACAACACTTAGGTTACTTCCAAACTCTTAGTGGGATAAAGGTCACCTAACCACTTTGAGGGAACTTGTGACTTGAGGTGAGAATACCATGTTTGTGGGATAAAGGTCACCTAACCACTCATGTAGTAAACTCACACGTGTGTGTAAGTAGGACGACTTGATTTATAAAATATATTGAATGATCACCTAAAATGTGTTTTATAAAGGTGTTGATGGGGTAAACATGCCGTTATAAACAAAAGACGTTCAAACGATCCCATACCACTAGAAGTTGCAATAGGTTGCAATTGTCATTTATGACTACCTTGTTTATTTAAATAATGGGATAAAGGTCACCTAACCATATTTAAATATAACGTTGGATTCTAAAATTTTATTTATTAATAAGTCTATGAGACATAAAGGGTGTTAATAAATAAAATATAATTATATCAATGATTACTAAAATGGACTTTGTAAAATCTTGTAGATGGCCGACAACAACGCTAATAGTGATGTACCTAACCAAAACAACTTATCTCTTAGGGCGATCCTTCAAAGGGATCGTCTAATGCCTAACACTTCATGGATTGGTACCGCAGCTTGAGAATTGTTCTCAAGCAAGAAAAGCGGGCCTACATTCTTGATGATCCCATCCCTGATGAACCTAGCGAGGAGGATGTGGAGGCCTATAATAATTGGGTAAAGTATGTAGAGGACTCCGTCCAAGTCTCTTGCCTTATGTTGGCAAGTATGACACCTGAACTCCAAAAGGAGTATGAGCTCCATGGAGCCTATGACATGATCACTCAGTTGCGGGAAACGTTCCAGCAACAAGCTAGAGTGGAGCGCTTTGAAACGGTTCGAGCGCTTCATGCATGTCGGATGGAGAAACCCAATCAGTTTCATCTTATGTTCTTAAGATGAAAAGCCACATCGACCGCCTTCAAAGGCTAAATTGTCCTGTCTCAAAAGAATTGGCCACGGATTTGATCCTTAATGGCCTAACTAAAAGGTTTGAGGCATTCGTCATGAATTACAACATGAACGGATGGGACAAGAGCATAAATGAACTTCATTCGATGCTCAAATCAGCTGAGGCGGGAATGGTAAAAGGGTTTTACCCGTTCTCACCATTAATGAAGGTGGGAGAAAAAAAGGTCTCTACCCCCTCCTAAGGCAAATGTTGCCAAAGGAAAGGGGCACGTTAAAGGGAAGGGGAAGATGGTTTTTAGGGCGGAACCTCCGAAGCCCAAGGAGAAGAAGCAAAAGGTTGCTGTAAACGACCCATGCTCCAAATGTGGTGAGATAGGACATTGGATGAGAAATTGTCCAGTCTATCTCAAAGAGTTGAGAGAGAAGAGGGATGCGGGGCAAACCTCAGGTATAATTTATATGATACATGTTGAGCTAAATGCTATTTCTTCTAACACATGGGTATTAGATACCGGATGTGGAACTCACATTTGCAATTTGTTGCAGGGGTTCAAAAGAAATGAACATTATGCAAAAGGGGAAATAAGTCTCTTCATGGGCAATGGTGCAAAGGTTCACGTGGAAGCCCAAGGAGACTACATTTTGAAGCTTCCAAGTGGTTTGGAAGTTATTTTATATAATGTATTATATGCTCCTAGTTTGACTAGGAACATAATTCTGTTTCCCGTTTAAGACAATATGATTATGATTTCAAGTTTGTTGACAATGATATTCATGTTTCTTTAAATCATGTATTTTATTTTAAGGCTATACCTTGTAATGGTATTTATGAATTGGTTCATGAAAACACAACATATGATAGCTCAATATACCAAGCAACCACCAAAAGACTCAAACAAGATTTGAGTGATACCTACCTTTGGCATTGTCGTCTTGGTCATATAAACAAGAAACGTATACAAACACTTCAAAAGAATGGTCTTTTAAAAACAAATGAATGTGATTCATTTGATGTATGTGAATCTTGTTTACAAGGAAAAATGACTAAGGCACCCTTTAGTGGTACTAACGAAAGGCAAAAGATTTATTAGGTATCATACATTCAGATGTATGTGGTCCTTTTAAGCCAATGACTAGGAATGGTGAAAGATACTTCATTACCTTTACCGACGATTATAGTCGCTATGGATATGTGTATTTATTAAGACACAAAGATGAAGCTTTTGAAATGTTCAAAAACTTCAAGAATGAAGTAGAAAATCAACTCACAACAGTCAATTAAAGTTCTCCGCACCGATAGAGGTGGTGAATACTTAAGTGATATTTTTCAAGATCATCTTAGGAGTTGTGGGATCATCTCACAACTCACTCCACCTGGAACACCGCAACATAATGGTGTGTCTGAGAGGAGGAATCGAACCTTATTGGATATGGTTCGATCTATGATGGCTAGAAGCACATTGCCTCTATCATTTTGGGGTTTCGCTTTGCTCTCAGCGGCCCGTATTCTGAATATGGCCCCAACCAAAAAGGTGGAAAAGACACCTTTTGAGATATGGCATGGAAGAGTTCCATCCCTATCGTACTTAAGGGTCTGGGGTTGTGAGGCTTATGTTAAGACACCCCACCCAAACAAATTAGATGTCCGATCCACCAAGTGTATCTTTGTTGGATATCCTAGGATTCTATGGGATATTATTTCTATAATCCAC
Source organism: Flaveria trinervia (assembly GCA_025506515.1). NCBI lineage: Eukaryota > Viridiplantae > Streptophyta > Magnoliopsida > Asterales > Asteraceae > Flaveria > Flaveria trinervia. The sequence goes on along the minus strand of CM046450.1, from coordinate 67,092,362 downwards.
TGGACAAAAGGTATTTGTTGCCAGAAAGGGTGAGTTCTTAGAAGCCAAGTTCCTTATGGAAGGAGCTAGCAGTAGAACAGTGGATCTTGAAGAGGATCAAAAACTGCAAGAACCACAGCCCGATGCACGTTTGGTTGAAACTAGCACTCAACATGAGGATGTTGAGGATGATCAAGCGGTTGATCAATACACACAAAACGTTCGCAGAAGTGGTAGAACTAGTAATCCACCTGAAAGATACGGATTTTTCATGGATGGATGCTATGTGGTAGATTCAGATGCACCAACCACATATCATGATGTAGTGTCCAATTTGGATTGACAAATGGCTTGAAGCCATGAACGTTGAGATGCAATCCATGTATGACAATCAAGTTTGGGAACTTGTTATGCCGCCTCTAAATTCCAAAGTAGTTGGAAGTAAGTGGGTTTTCAAGAAGAAAACCGATATGCATGGAAACTTGGATACTTACAAAGCTAGACTTGTAGCAAAGGGTTTCAGTCAAACTCAAGGGGTTGATTATGATGAAACCTTCTCACCTGTTGCAATGCTTAAGTCTATTAGGATATTGTTTGCCATAGCAGCTCATTATGATTATGAGATTTGGAAAATGGATGTCAAAACTGCTTTCCTAAATGGATATCTTGAGGAAGATGTCTATATGGTTCAGCCTGAAGGTTTTGTCGATCCAAAACATCCTAACAAGTATGCAAGTTAAAGAAATCAATCTATGGATTGAAACAAGCATCGAGAAGTTGGAATCACCGTTTTGATGATGAAGTAAAGAAATTTGGCTTCATCAAAACGCTGACGAGGCTTGTGTGTATAAAAAGGCTAGTGGGAGCACAATAACCTTCCTAGTATTGTATGTTGATGACATACTACTATTTGGAAATGACATTCCAACCTTGGAAGGCGTAAAAACCTGGCTTGGAAGTTGTTTTTCCATCAAGGATCTTGGTGAAGCCACCTATATTCTGGGAATAAAGATCTATAGGGATAGATCAAGGCGGTTAATTGGTTTGAATCAAAGTGCATACATTGACAAAATCTTGAAAAGGTTCAAGATGGAAAACTCTAAGAAAGGTACCGTACCTATTCAAAGAGGGACAATATTGAGTACGACTCAATGTCCAAGCTCCAAGGAGGAGCAAACTAGGATGAAGGCGATCCCATATGCATCTGCTATAGGATCCATCATGTATGCAATGATATGCACTAGACCAGACGTGTCATGCGCTTTAAGCATGACAAGTAGATCCAGCAAAATCCTGGTGATAGTCATTGGATGGCTGTCAAAAACATTCTGAAGTACCTAAGGAGGACTAAGGACATGTTCTTGATCTACGGGTCTGGTGAAGAGGAACTCGTTGTAAGAGGTTACACGGATGCGAGTTTCCAAACCGATCGAGATGATTCACGATCTCAATCGGGTACATTTTTATTCTAAATGGGGGAGCTATTTCTTGGAAAAGCTCAAAGCAAGAAGTCGTAGCGTTGTCCACTACAGAGTCAGAATACGTCGCCGCTTCAATGGCAGCACAGGAAGCTGCATGGCTAAGAAATTCATAGCCGATCTAGGGGTAGTCCCTTCCATTCAGGATCCCCTAGAGATCTTTTGTGACAACGAGGGTGCGATTGCTCAAATCAAGGAACCTCGTGCTCATCAAAAGACTCGGCACATTGAACGGAGATTCAACTACATAAGGGATGAAGTTGAAAAAGGAAAGATATGTATTCGCAAAGTCCACACTGATAAAACGTTGCGGATCCACTCACAAAGCTCCTTGAAAAGGCAAAGCATGAGGGTCATGTTTGTGCCATGGGACTTAGATATTCAAGTGACTGGATTTGATGTTGTATTTTGTATTTGGATATTAGAACTTATGTTATTTGACTTAATTATATGTTATAATATCATTTGTTCTTCTATTTTAGCATGTTTAAATCCGTGAATAAATAAGTTATTCTAAACGTCCGTAGTCGATCATACTTGTGGGAACAACTATGAATGCAAGACTATAATGAACTTGGATTGGTTGATGTTCATAAGGTATGAATATAAAGCAAGAGGTTGTTACCAAGGTTCATTGATATCTATGGGATATAGATGTTGGACTGACCCGCACTCAATTATTTCTGCATGGAATCTTTGTGATTAGTCATAAGAGATATTGAGTAAAGGCGAATATCATTGTATCCTCAGACCTGAGATACATATTGGATCTTGATATTCACCAAGTGTTGTACTTTGACTTAGTTCTTTGCTGTTCTGAAAAATTGGCAGTACATAAGGCTGAGTTCAGGTATAATATGAGGTGATTGTGAGAGACGTATGTAGTCAAGATGGAATTTGTTCTCTTATTCGTTGAGAGTTAGATGTCTAAGGCCTGTAAAGTTAAATCATTGGAGAATGACAATTCTGTGTCTCTTGGATTTAACATGACATGTGCAACAAAAGATAGATGAATAATTCACCTAAGACATATTCAAGTAAGTCACTTGAAAAGGATGATGTTATTGAATGGCACTTAGTCATATACATTAGGGGTAGCAAACCGTTGCTAGGCGTTATTTGCTGCTTGCATCAATCTTCTATGAATCTTGTGCAAGTGGGAGATTGAAAGATTTGATCTGCCCAAGATACATATTAAATTGATGTGGCTAGTGTGATATGATCCAAGTCGGGTCATACCCAATAACAAGCCAAACAAACACGATAATATTTATTCGTTGATAAGATCATACATTAAATATTAGCACCAATTTAGAAACCGGCTTTTCTAAATCATTGCTTTTGTAAATGAACAAATTATATATATATATATATTATATATATATATATATATATATATATATATATTATATATATATATATTTATTCATATGGGATTATTTGTTTCATTGCTTAAATTGGTTAAACAATGACATATAATAGTGTGTGAGTTCTATAAAATTAAATAGTTCAATTTTATAAAAGGTAGAATGCAAGTATATTTTTTTAATAATTTGAATTAAGAGGGAAAGACCAGGGAGCCTAATTTTCGGCCACCCCTTGAGTCTTGGGATTCCCTTCTTGTTGTTCCAAGATATGCATTAACTCCACACTTCACTCTTGCATTTTTCACTCTCTCACACACACATAACAACAAAGAGAAAAATCCTCTCTACCTTCTCTCTAGAAAACGGTTTTTAGTAAGAAAGGGCTGATTTTCAGCCTTTAATCTTAGTGTTCTTGGCTGAAAATCAAGAGTTCAAGAGGGTTCTTGAAGGTGGTGTTGCATAACCTAGCAAAGAAGGTGTTTGAAGAAGCTTGGGGTACAACCTCTTGAGGACTTCTAGCTTGAAGTTTCAGCCTTACATTCATCTCCTTTCATCTCATATAATTCGTTTTGGAGAAGCTACAAAGGTTGTAGTTTTATATCTTATGCTTTATCTTACTATATGCATTGTGTATAAAGATCCATGGGTTGGGGTTCTTTGTTAAATGGGTTTAACAACTATCTTCTTAACATATTTAAAATATAATATCCGCTGCGTTTTTCATATAATCTATGATATATGAGCTTTGATAATCATGTTGGAACCCCTTACAAAACTTCATAAGAGTTTTCTCAACCTCTGATTTACTAGGCTCTATTCTGTACATACAAGCTGTATTGACAGCTTCAGCCCAAAGGTCAGTCGCAGACAGAATCCCAACATGGACCTTGCAGCTTCATGAGGGTCTGCTCTTTCTCTCCACTACTCACATTTTGCTCTGGAGTCATTGGGATGCTATAACTGCCTCTTGATTCCCTTTGACAAGTAAAACTCATCAAAGTGTGGTTTCTGATTCAGTACCATTGTCACTCCTCACACACTTAACTGGTAGGGAATACTGCTTCTCACGTGTAACACAAAGTTCATAATGGACTTAGCACCTCATCCTTTGAATGCAAGAAGAAAGTCCATACAAATCTGAGTAATTATCATAATTACCAGACAGTATTTCTTCTTAGCCATACCATTACTCTGACAGGACCAAAGAGTCCTGTGAAGAAGTTGTAAGCAGGCAGTGGACTTAGGTTCTTCTATGGAGGGAAATGAAGCTTTGTGTTGTTTTCCTTTTAAGAAGCAGTGCAGTTATCTTCACATTTGAACTCCTTCATAGGCAGTCCCCTTACTAAACCATGGTTTATCAGCTGATTTGTTTTTGAGATTAACATGACCCGCCTTCTATGCCATAGAGTAGATTCTTGAGGGGAAGCCTTGGAAAATAGGCAAGGATGGCCTTTGAGATCTATTTTCTTGGAAAGATCTAAGGCATACACTCTCCTGTCCTATTGGCCTTCAGGAGAGTGTATTCATCCAACACCTTATTAATCAAACTTAGAACTTTGGATGACAGAATCCGACAGTTCTGACTGGTGAAAAGAGCAACATGGCCTTTGTCACACATTTGACTGACACTCAAGAGGTTGTACTTGAGATTTTCCACATGGTTAACATCATCAAACTTTATTTCCCCATTGGAAACAAAGCCTTTGCCGATGATGTAACCCTTGCATCATTGCCAAATGACACAAACCCCTTCCTTCCTTGAGAGTAGTCATTAAGAAGTGATCTGTTTCCTGTCATATGCATGGATCCTCCACTGTCTACATACCAGATGCCTCTGTGGCATGTTGAAGAACCCTGCAAAACACAACAAATTAGTTAGATTTTGAGACCCAAACCTTTTTGGTTTTGGGCCTGTTCTCATCAACAGATGGTAAACTAACAGGTTTGTTGGAAACAACAGCCTGAGAGGAAGAAGATGGTGAAGAAGAGGAATCCTTTGGCTTGGACCTCCTTTTATGTGGTTTCAACATAAGAACATCTAATTGGTTAACTCTTCCCAATAGATGTTGAACCATCATAACCAGCTGTGTCTGATTTTGTGATAAAGCTTTCAGCTCTTCAGACACATTGGCATTGGAGTTTGATAAGTTCCTATGTTGCACCTTCTTCTTTTGGGCAATCTCAGTTGTTACCTGTTTAACCCCTTCCTTTTTGGATTTCTTTTTGGACTTAAGGGTTACAGGATTTGATGTTGCCGGTACAAATGTGGCTTCAAACTCAGTTTTCATTTTAACCATTTTCTCTTTAATTTCCTCTTTATGTTTGAGTTTGATCCTTTTTTGTACCAACAATCATGTGTAAGATGATTGAACAAACCACATATTTCACATGGTTTCTTCTTCATCTTATGTTGATCATCAACTAAAGAGAATGAAACTACTGAAGACTTGTTCTTCAGCACTTTGGAAGCACTATTTGCTTTCTTGACTTCCTCTTTAGTAGTCTTCAAACCCTTTCTACTGACAGTTTTCTTCTCTTCAGTGCTGACAGTAGTTGGAGTTTGAACTTCAGGTGTTAAATCTTGCTCTCCAGTCTTTGAGGACTTCCAGAAATAACTCCTAAGTTGATCAACTCTTTGATCATGTGAGCGTCAGTATTTGGACCATCAAGATCAGCTGATAGGTTCAACGAGGGAATAGTACTAACTTCAACTTCTGATGGTGCTCTATCAGAAAGTGAATCACATGATGAGGTGGATTGGTTATTGCTTTCTCCATCAGATTTCACTTCTGCTCTTGAAGCAAAATCTGTAGGAGGAGCAGTGTGATTATAACCAATGCCAAACTTCACATTGGAAGCTGATTGCTTACTAAGAAGCGTTTCAAAACCTTTGCATGATTGTACCATCGATCACACTCTACTTGGGTGACTGCAAGGGTTTCTTTGAGGTCTTTGTACTTTTCTAAACTTACCTCTTCCCTATCCTTATCATCAGTGATTTGGCATTTAAGTTTATAAATCTCATCATTTTTCTCTTTAAGAATAGACTCAAACTCAGCTTTTCTTTTGGAAATGATCTTTTCTAGCTCTATGTTCTTATTAATTAAAGCTACATTTGCTTCTCTAATAGAGGCAAATGCTGCTATGCATGTTTTAGAACATAATTTAGCCTTAGCCTCAGAAGCTACCTGTGATACCTGTGATACCTGTGATGAAGAGGCATTTGAGGATAATCCATTTGCAGACTCCAGAGCCATAAGTGCCTAATTCCCAAAAGGACTGTCACCACCATGTTGACCAGCACCTGTGAACAGTTGTTCATGACCAGACATGTCATCTGGTAAACTGCTCCAGTCAACAACTCCAGGGGTGAAGAAGCTGTGTTGTTGAGGTTGAGGAGGTTGATGAGATTGAGATGGTTGAGGCTCAAGAAGAGCATGTGGTTGTTGAGCAATGGGTGCTTGAACCTGACTGGTTTGTGGCAGGTAATAACAAGGGTAAGGATATGGCATTGGACCCTGAGGAACAAAATATGCAGGAGATTGTGGTTGAGAATGATGACCAGAATTGACAGGATGTTGCCCTCTGTGTTGTTGACTATTGCCAGGGAAAGTCACAAAGGGTGCAGAAGAATTAGATCCAGATGATCTATATTCTCTAGCAAAGTGTCCAAGCCTGTGGCATTTGTGACACCTCAACTTACTATTGTCAAAACCAACTTTGGTTTTGCCAGAGAGTCCTGGGAACTTTCTTCCAGTTCTTTTGTAGAACTTCTGAGATCTGATATTTATCAAGGCCATTTGGCTCAAAATATCCATCTCTTCTAAGTCATCATCAGCAATCCCCTTGAGATCATCCATGATGAAGCATAGATTGTCATTATTACACCCAGTAAACTGACTATCAACACTCACAAATGCAGAATCAGAAGTGTTTGAAGAGAAATCAATATGCTCATCATACTGGCATTCAGTTGAAGCATATTCTGACTCATGTCCAACCAAGGCAGTGTTGCCTGGTACAAAGTCTTCAGTGAGCTTTCCAGATGATGACAGTTTTCGTTTCTGTTCTATCTCTCTCTCAAATGTGAGAAATTTCCCATGGAGTTGGGTGAGAGATAGTTTGTCCAAATTTGCACTGGAGCGTAGGACAATAGTATATGTGTCCCATCTCTCAGGCAGTGATCTGAGAAATCTGTTATTCATCTGGCTATTGGTGTACTCATGTTTGACCATTTTTAATTTAGAGATCAAACAAGAGAACCGCTCAAACTGTTGAGTCAGTGTCTCACCCTTCCTATGAGAGAATGTCTCATATTGTTGGGCAAAGATTTCTCTATTATTTGCCAAGACCTCATATGTTCCTCCAAATTGTTCTTTCAAGGCATTCCAGAGGTCATCGGTAGTTTAATAATGCATTAGCCCAGAATAGATTTCATTGGCCAGTGCCATGGCCAGAATTCCATGGGCTTTTGCATCAATCTCAAACAATTTCTTATCCTCATCTGAGTATTGCTCACTCCTCTTCGGAACCATTTGATTGGTTTCTGGGTTATTCACCATAGGCTTGTGTGGACCATGTACCACTGATGTCCAACAACCTGAGCTGTTAACAGACAGGTGATGGAGCATTCGTCATTGCCATATGTTATACTCACTCCTAACCAGCATTGGAGGCTTGGTTGAGGAACCAGTATTGTGAGGATCATTGGAAGGAGTAGTCATTTTAGGTCCAAATACAATTTAATTCAAGCTTTTAAAAGATTTTACACAGACCACAACAGACTTAATGAAAACCAAGAATAAATCTCAGGATGAATGACCAAAAACATAGAAAATTCAATCTCTATAACCGTTTCTTCCAAAAATGCTAATTCAATCAAACTGGATCTTGGATAGCAGTTTCAATGATCAATTATTAGATCGATCAATGATTAACCTGCTCTGATACCATTTGACAGGAGATCTCAAGTTTGATGGATTAGAGTGTAACGCAGCGGAATAAGATCAAGAATTAGACAAATTGTAGCAAGAATTTGATATTCGTATGCATTAAGAACAAATACGGTTGTAACGAGAGAATATATTTATGTGAAAAGGAATATTTCAATTATATCAAATGTTTCTGCTCAATCATTCACATATTACAATTAGGTTGACACTCTTTATATAGAGTGCAATCACTACTGATATCACGGGATAGTGACAACTGGTAGATTTATTACAAAAATAACTAACACTTAACAAACTACTGAAATGTTCACAACTACTGAGAACATATCAGAGAGTGCTAAGCACAAAATATAAAACTACTGATGCTAAACTACTGAAACTAAACTACTGATTACAAAACTACTAAAAAGGGAAAATATAAAACTACTGAAAGAAAACCGTCACAACTACTGATGAAGACCTCTTCAGCTGTTGTGACAACGTCTGATACTTGGTCTTCAGTACTTGTCTTCAGCGCTTGTCTTCAGACTGTCTTCAGTACTTGTCTTCAGACTTTGTCTTCAGCACTTGTCTTCAGACTTTGTCTTCAGCACTTGTGTCTTCAGACTGTCTTCAGCACTTGTGTCTTCAGACTTTGTCTTCAGCACTTATGTCTTCAGACTTTGTAATCAGTTGTTGTCTTCAGCTGTTGTGGACTTCAGCAGTTGTTGTGACGTCTGTGGGACTTAAAGGTTTTTCTGATCCGGCTCATTGGTTCTTTTGGTCCAACATTCTTGTTGTTGTTGTTGTTGTTGTTGTTGTTGTCGTTGTTTGTAGAGATTAATGAAAATGCTCATGCAACCTAAAGATCTTAAGTCTATCCTGCATGCTGCCCAAGTGCATTAAAGAAGAAGCTTAGGAAGTTTCACACATGAAACATAAAATACTCTAAGTGTGAAATATTCCGAAGTCAAGACCAATATCTTTCGAAGCCAAGCATGAAATCTTCCAAAGCCTCAGAGACTAAGTCTTCCGAAACTTCAAGTTCATGAAGACAGATTTCTTCCGAAGACTTTTAGTAACATGCTTTATCTGTTGTACTGTTCCATAAAGCTAGACAGTTTTCCGCTGCATCTCTGCATGTCACCAACTTACATGAGTTGGTGAAAAGGTCCATGCTTTTGGTAACTGTACATTGAGGTCTTGAGTCTGTAACTTTCTACTTTATGTACTTTTTCCTTTTTGTAATAGATAAGGATGTGAGCTATGGCATTTCATAGTCACAAGTCAAAAGGCAATCTGCCTTTTGACTCTACAATTGATTTTGTTTGTGTCTAGTCAATTGTATCCGGCTGGCTTTCACAGTATAGCCGGCTGTAGGATGTAGTATAAGTATCTCATATTCTTATATCTTTCGAATATGGTTTGTAACACTTGTAATAGAACATAGAGAAAGCAATATACTGCATTCTTGAAAACCATACACTTGTGTTCTTTGTGTTTTGTCTCTTGCATTACTTGTGTTCTTAGTCTCTCATCTTGGTTAATCTAGTTTACTGTTTGACCAAAGTTTAGTTAATCTCCGTTTTGTGTTGCTATGTTGTAACTTACACCCTTCAACGATCCTGCATTTGATATCAGAGCTTTTCATGCTCTTGATATAAGATCTCACTATCTTAAGATCCCTCACATACACAAATACTAAACTTTTCAAAGGGCAGCCATTTCCAAAACTGATAAAGAAACTGGAACCGTGAACAAGTCCCCACTGATCACTCATGATGAGTTTAATACCAGGTGTTTAAGAATGGAAGGTTTAATCAGGTCTCTTGATTCAAGAATTTGGGAGTCTATTGAGAATGGACCTTTCATACCCAACACCCCTTCTGCTACTGGTGCTGGTATGATTCCCAAATATGTGGCTAACTACTCGGATGAAGATAGGAAGAGAGTAGAGATAGACAGAAAAGCCATGACAGCCCTTCAAACTGCCCTTCCAAACTCTGTGTACAGAGGTTTCAAGAAGTGCAAAACAACCAAGCAGCTATGGGATGCACTGAAACTTATGTATGAGGGTTCTTGTGAAACCAAGGAGAACAAGAAGGATCTCCTGAAGCACCAATTTGAAAACTTCACCTTCAAAACAGGTGAAACCATGACTTAGCAGTATTTGAGGTATGTTGAGATTGTGGATACCCTAGTGGATGGAGGAGTTTCTCTTGAAAACAGAGACATTGTAAGGAAGTTCATGTCCTCACTTCCTAGGAAATGGACACACTACTGTGTGGGATCAAGAGAACTGAAAATCTCAAAACTCTTATTCTGACAGAGTTATATGGGATTTTTAGTGGCTACCACATGGAGATGAACCTGCAAGGTTCATCTCGCAACTCCAACAATCAAATGGGTTCAGCCCTACATGCAGTTGAAGGGATAGCATAGAACCCAAACATCATCTCTTATGCCACCCTGACAATTCACCAAAGGTCCTTCATCACCTTCCCGAGACACCAAGGGAGAACTACACTCAAGGAAGCCCATTCCAAGAGACAAGCTCTCTCAAGCTTTTGTGTCATTTGATGAAAGTTGTGGCAAATCTCTTTTCACTCTTGAAGACCTAGACTGTATCCATCCAAACAATTTTGAATACATGGTAACAGTCCGTAGATGGCTCTTCTCACTCACGGAGCCAAGAAGTTCTACAAGAGGACTGGAAGGAAGTTTCCAAGCAATGCAACTACTGGAAAGTTTGGACTGGACAAAGGCAAAGTCAAGTGTTAAACTGTAACTTGATGGGCCACTTTGCGAGGGAGTGTAAGGCACCTAGAACAAATGGTGGCCAAACACAATCCAGACCAAACTACACTAACAAAGCTCTCTAGAATGAGAAGTTGACAGGATCAGCGATCACAAGTTTGATGTATTAGAGTTCAAAGCAGCGGAATAAGAACAGGAATTAGACAAATGTAGCAAGAGATCGATACTTGTATGCATTAAGAGCACATACGATTATAGTGAGAGAATATATTTCTGATTCATGGAATGTTTATAGATATGGAATATTTCTAATGAATCATTCAAATCATTCACATTATTACATAGGTTGCCACTCCTTATATAGAGTGCAACAACCACTGTTGTTATCACGGAAAGTGACAATGGCAGATCAATTACAAAAATAACTAAATCTTAACAAACTGCTGAAATGTTCACAACTACTGAGAACATATCAGAGTGTTAAGTACAGAATATAAAACTACTCATTAGAAACTACTGAAACTACAACGACTGAAGAACAAGCTCTTCAGTCGTTATACAAAACTACTGAAACTAGAAAATATAAAAACTACTGATATCACAACTACTGAAGAAGTACTCTTCAGCAGTTGTGACAAACTACTGAGGCTTCAGTACTTGATCTTCAGACTTTGACCTTCAGATGTTTCATGAGCTGATGACTTCAGTAGATATCATCAGCTGATGTCTTTAGTCTTTGTCTTCAGACTTTGTACATCAGTTGTTGATCTTCAGCACTTGTAAACTCTTCAGCTGTTGTACTTCAGTACTTTGGTCTTTCAGCTTCAGCACTTGTGTTCTTCAGTTGTTCAGCTTTAGTACTTGCGTTCTTCAGCTGTTCAGCTTCAGCACTTTAGTTCTTCAGCTGTTGAAGTCTTCAGCACTTGATCTTCAGCTGTTGAAGTCTTCAGCACTTGTCAAACTGCTGATGAAGCTTTCAGCAGTTGTTGTGATACCATGTGGGACTCAGAGGTTTTCTGATCTTGGCTCATTGGTTCTTTTGGTCCAACAAACTCCCCCTGAACCAATGCAGCCAAAACCTCTAAGTTATTTATTTCCCACTTATTGTTGGCAAAGTGTTGGTCTTTTTTTCCTTCTTGATCAGTAGAGAAGATGACCCATGTAAGCTCCGGCCTGGGAAGAAATCTCAGATATTTGTTCGGCAGGGTATGATGGGAACTCTGTTTTGGGGAACTAGACACAGAGTTGTTATCCCATTCATGAGATTTACTTCCCATAATGAGTGTATGACTCTCGAACATAGGCCTCAAGGAGAACAACTTGTTCCTCCTGAGAGAGTTCTTTTACTCCTCCTTCGAAGAAGAACTCTGGACCATAGTACTCTGATAAGTACTTCATGGTCCTGCCATTTTTCAGCTCCACCGTAGTTACCTCCCTATATACAATTCATCAGATGGTTTGCCTTCAAGGAGTAACTGGAGCTCATTCTTCTTGGATGTCTTCAAGATTTTTATATAACAACCCCTTCTTAATCATCTTGTTTTCTAGTAAAGCTTGAGGGGTCATCTTTGCTTGGTGAGCTTTCTTGAATTCATCAATGATTTCCCAAGGTGAGACTACAATGGCCAACATGATGGTAATCTATTGTTTTTTGACCTGGCCATTGTATCTGTGTGGAATAGTTCTTTTATGGATTCTAGAACTCACCCTGGGGTCTGGCATACTCTCACTCTCTCCTTCTGATACTGAAAAGTGTGCCTGAGAGTATACAGCCTTTGAGCATGCCCTTTCATGGCTTGAATAGATGATGACTGAGGAAATTCCTTGTCAACCATCTTCAACAGTTGCTCATCGTGCTGTTTCTGTTGTTCTTCTTCATCTTCTATCTTGACTCTGACCATTTCCCTTTGAGAGTCAGGTGTGATCATGGGTTGACTTCGGGGTTTTGGTAGCTTTAAAACAGCAGAGAGTGGCAGACTATCATCTTCATCCTCCTCTTCTTCTTCTTCTTCTTCCATCCTCAGCACCCTTCTCCTCCTTCTAGGTGCATCACTGGATGATGGTTGGGTTGGTGAAGGAATTGGTTTTGAAGAATGAGGATGTTGGATTTTGGCTTAGAGATTGGTTTGGAGATTTGAGGGGTAGGCTCTGTTTGAGTGGGTGGAAGGGAAGGTTGATCGAGCATCTTTGTAGTAAGTTTCGCCTTGTGAGTTTAGCCATCTCCAACCTTTTACCAGCCCTAGCCTCATCAAGGGCTTCCACAATAATCCCTTTGTTGAATTGCTCAGACAGACAGATTCTGGTGGCTATAGCCAGAATGCTGTCCCTGGTCCACGCGCGAATCTCCATTAACGATCTTCCTAAGTATTTTGCAATGAAGCGGATCATTATTTCCAATCTCTCTTTTTCACGAGCATCATACCCAGCCCATCGGGTTTGTATCTTTTGCACTTCCAACCTTCTGATCTCACTATCCAGTGTGGCTATATCAAACCCTTGCCTGAAGAGTTGTTCAATTATCCATGGATCGGTTGTGTGTAGTATCAGCTTCTTTTACCAGCTCCTCCAAGGATTTGTCTTCAGCAATATGATCATCAGCACTTTTCTTTCGCTTGTAAGTGAGCAGTGGTTGCTTTTCTTTTCTCCTCCTCTTGGGCTTCTTCTCTTCCTTCTTTTCCTCTGTTCTTTTCCTCTTCTTTTCTTTCACTGCAGTACTCTCCCCCTTTTTGGATGCATTGGAGGAAGGGGTTTGTACCGCAGAAAGTGTCTTTTGCACAGAAGCATCAATCAAGGGTTGTAAAGTTGAGGAAAGCCTCTCATCAATGGCTTTAGTCACAATATCAGTGATTATGGGTGTGATGAGAGGGAGGAATTTTGAAGTACAGCACCTATTTGCTCAGGAGGGTTCTGTTCCTGAGAAATAGGGCCTGAAGCAGAGGCATGTGGCTGAGTTTGGAGTGGCTCAGTGTTTGGGGACCTTCAATTGAAGGTGCCATCTGTGGGTTGGTGGAGGCAGATGGTCTTTCTCCTTGTGAGAGTTGGTCAAGTAGGTTTTGCAGCCTACTGACTTTCCCTTCAAGGATTGTGTTCTGGGCAAGAACATCGTAGAAAAAGCCAGGTCATCATCAGCCGAAGCTGAATCATCTGACCTCCTGCTTAAGCAGGATTTACATGCACTGGATGTAGACCAGTGTTGCATGTGCCCTTTGCTTGGTACTGGGGACTTACAGCCTCAGGACAATGTCCATCATCAGCTGTTGCCTCTAGTGAGGTCTTAGCAATGTTACCAGCCTCATTCTGATCATGTGCTGATTTAAAAGAGGTGGCAGCCTCACTAGATATTCTAAGCTCCTTATCTACACCAGGAGATAGAAGTGGTAACCCCTGTGCTGTGGGTTCTCAAGTGCACTGTGTTCCTCCCCCTCAATTGTAGAGGTGTTCCTAGTAAGTTTAGGGGAGGGGGTGAGGAGTGTAGTTGAGTCAGCACTTGTGCAACTATTAAAGTTGGGCTGTGAGGGGCGGTTGTATGGGGTGAAGGGATAGAAGCAGTGTGCACCTGGGGAGGTTGGTGCTCTTCAATGGCAATCCCCTCAAGTGAGGAAGATCCCAGATATGTAGGTACTCCTTTGTGGTTGCTGCAGGCTCCTGTTGAGAGGAAGCCTGAGCGGCTATGGCTGAAGAGTCATTGTATCCACTAGGGGGTTTGGACTAGTGGATATATCCTGCGTTTGTGGTGCAGGGGCATCCTCAGGGGACTCAATTCCCTGAGTAGCCGTTTTGGGTTTCTTTTTGGTAGGTTTTGGGGACTTTTGAATTGGAGGTGGTGGCTGTGGGTTCCAGCTGCGTGGGTTTTCGCAGCTTGGCAGCCATTTTGAGTGTCTGGTCAGAGTTGTGCCGGGAGTATACTTCCGGCAGAACAGCCGTAGCAGGGACTCCCAAGCCAACAAGTCCCTCAGCATTAAGCTGGTTTAATGATGGCCATTATGAACCGTGGATATAGTATCCAACGGTTAGCAAGTTAGTTTTTGAGCCATATCCTTGAGCTCCAAAAAATTATTTCTGAAAAGTTTAACGGTTGTTGCTCAAGAATAGAATACATTACCTGCTGCCATTTTGATGACATTTGATCCCAAGACGAAGTCTTAGGAGCCAAACATACATTCACCATGTGAAAAATTAGGCGTTCGACGTCATGGAAGTGTTTCTTCATGATAGTGGAGGCACTGAGATTGCCTTGATATCCATGTTGGGCAAAGGATAGATCTGTGGTCCCCTTCGGATATCCAGCAGGAGAAATAGCATCATCCAGATGAAGAATTTGCGGATTAACTGCAGGAGTGATGACTACTTCTTTGTTGTTGACGACCGACTGGAGAGATGGTGTGTTGTTCTCCCCAGTGGTAATAGTAACGTTCATCCAAAATTGTTGAAGGGATTCGGCATGTAGTATGGGATTCAGAAGAAATGCCGTTTTGTATTGGGACTGAACCATAAGATCGATAGCAGTATCGAACTTAGCCCAGACAGGCGATTTAGTAAGGTAGGCAACACAGTTTGTCGCGGTTTAATTTGCATGGACGCCATTGAGAAGAGAGAAGTTTTGGAGAGGAACGTTAGGTTTGAAGAAGATGAAGCATTGAAGGCTTAAGTCAGGATATTTATAGGATACGGGTAAGAAAAAGACTGAAGGATGTGGTGTTAGTCATCAGTAGTTTTAAACGACTGTTGACATGGTATTATCCTTTCAGACGTTGAAACAGCTGAGTCATGGTGTTAGGCATGAGAAGTTAGAAAACTACTGAAGACCGTGGTTTTGACTTCAGATGATTGAAGAACTGAGGACCTGGTGTTTGTCATCAGTAGTTATGAAACTACTGAAGACAGTGGTTTTGTCATCAGCTGTTGTAAACAACTGAAGACTTGGTATTAGTCATCAGTAGTTATAAAACTACTAAAGACATGGTATTGCTTCAGTTGTTTAGAATGAAACAGCAGTTTGTACAACGACTGAAGAGAAATTTATCATCAGCTGTTTTCGTCAATTCTTAGCTTTTCAGCTGTTTCATACTGTCCTCAACACATTCATCAGCCTTTTTGGCGGATTTCAGTTGTTTCATAGAACATCAGTACTTATCTGTTTATACTGATTTCAGTAGTTGTAACTACATCAGTAGTTTAACTACATCAGTAGTTGGAACAGATAAAGTACTTCAGTACTTATGAGGCATTTAGCCATCAGTAGTTATAAAAACTACTGAGGGAAAAGACTCATCAGTACTTATATGTGACATGGTACCAATGATCGCTAGTAATTACTACTAAAATCATCAGTAGTTGTCACTTATTCTAGCTGCAGCATACCAAGCCTTAACACAGGTTTGGAAAGTTGAACTATCCAAAGGCTTAGTAAAAATGTCTGCAAGCTCATCAGCACTAGGCACAAACTTAGGATCAATCAGACCTTTTTCAAAACAATCCCTTATAAAATGATGTCTGATCTCTATATGTTTGGTCCTAGAGTGCTGGACTGGATTTTTGACAATACACAGAGCTGAAGCACTATCCATTAACAATGGAGTCTTAGTCTCTGTAATGCCATAATCCAGAAGTTGGTTCTGAAGCCAGAGTACCTGAGAGGTGTAACTTGCAGCAGCAATGTACTCTGCTTCAGCAGTTGATGTAGCAACTGAGGTCTGTTTCTTGCTCTGCCAGAAATCAAGCAGTTGCCTAGGAATTACATCCACCAGAAGTTGATTTCCTGGTCAACTTACACCCTGCATAGTCACTGTCAGAAAAGCAACTAATTTACCAGAATGTCCAGTAGAATACCATAAACCTAGAGATGGAGTGCCTTGCAGATATCTAAAGATCCTCTTGATTGCAATCAGATGAGACTCTTTAGGTGCAGCCTGAAATCTAGCACAAACACATGTAGCAAACATAATATCTGGTCTAGAAGCTGTTAAATACATCAAGGACCCAATCATACATCTGTAAAGTGTTTCATCAACCACTTTACCTTTCTGATCTGTATCCAGTTGTGTGGTGCTGCACATGGGGGTAGAACAGGGCTTACAGTTTTGTAAATCAAACTTTTGCAAAGATCTTTTGTGTATTTGACTGATGAATGAAAGTTCCATCAGCCTTTTGTTTGATTTGCAACCCCAGAAAGAACTATAACTCTCCCATGGCACTCATTTCAAACTTCTGTTGCATCAACTTTGTAAAGGCATTACACAACTTTGGATCAAGGATGCAAAAATGATATCATCAACATAAATTGAACAAGTAGATTATGCTGCCCAGCTTTCTTAATGAATAAGTCTTATCTATGGAGCCTCTAGTGAAATTATTTTCCAGAAGAAAGTTTGATAATGTCTCATACCAGGCTCTAGGAGCTTGTTTTAAACCATAAAGAGCCTTATCAAGCTTATACACCCAATTAGGATGTTTATTGTCCTCAAAGCCTGGAGGTTGACATACATAAACCTCTTCTTTATTTTTCCATACAAAAATGCACTTTTGACATCCATTTGAAAAACTTTAAGGTTTTGATAAGCAGCATAGCTAAAAACAATCGATTGCTTCCAGTCTGGCTACAGGGGCAAAGGTTTCATCATAGTCAATACCTTCTTCTTGTGCAACCCCTGAACACCCCTGGCCTTGTTCTTAACAATAAGCCCATTTTCATCAGTTTTGTTCCTAAACACCCATTTAGTGCCTATTGCACACTTACCTGGAGGTAGAGGAACCAGTTCCCACACTTGCTATTTCTTGAACTGAAGAAGCTCAAGCTGCATGGCATCAACCCATCCATTGTCCTTTAAAGCAATGTGATAATTCTTTGGCTCTTGCTGACTGATGAAGAGAGCATAGAAGCAAAAATTTGACAATTGACTTCTTGTTGATACTCCAGCAGTGATATCACCAATGATTGAGACATAGGGTGATTCTTCAGATCTTGATACACAATGAGATCTATGCAAGTGTTTGTAGCAGGCTCAGCAGTAACAGATGGTGATGGTGAATCATTTCCTTGAAACCAATCAGTGGATGGTAATTCAAAGGAAGTTGAATTCAAAGAGATCTCATCAGCATTTGTTGTGGATGGTGCTACTGGAGCTACAGGAACATCAGTCTAGCTGAATCAGGCAGTTGATCACTAAACCTGAAGAGGTGAGTACTGCAATCATCATCATCATCAGCACCAGCAGTACCACCAGGTGGTGAACTGTTGACAGGCAACGCAGGAGTTTGATAAGGAACATATTGCAGTATGTCCAAATCAATAGCTCCACAGGGCTTTGTGGAATCTTGTCCTTTGGAGATTCATTGAACTTAACATGTAGAGTTTCTTCAACCATCTTTGTTCTGCAGTTGAAGACTCTGTATGCCTTGCAAGTAGATGAATAACCAACAAAATACCCTGCATCCACCTTAGGATCAAATTTATGGAGTTGATCCTTTGTGTTGAGAATAAAACAGGGACATCCAATGCTTTGAAAAATGAAATCAGAGGAGCCAAATGATGGAGAACTTCATATGGTCTTCATCAACCTCTGATTTACTAAAACTCTATTTTGCACTTAGCAGGCTGTGTTAACAGCTTCAGCCCAAAAGGTCATGGCAAACCAGAGTCAGCCAGCATGGACCTTGTAGCTTCAATGAGGGTCCTGTTCTTTCTCCACTACTCCATTTTGTTCTGGAGTCCTTGGAATGCTAAACTGCCTTTTGATCCCCTTTGAAAGATAGAAGTCATCAAGTGTATGATTTCTGAATTCAGTTCCATTGTCACTCCTAATACACTTGACTGAGGGAATACTGCTTTTCAATATACAACACAAAGTGAATAATCTTCTGAGCAACCTCATCCTTTGAATGTAAAAGAAAGTCCATACAAATCTGGTGTAATCATCCACAATTACCAGACAGTATTTCTTCTTTGCCATGCTCATTACTCTCACAGGACCAAATAGATCCATATGCAGTAATTGCAAGCAGGCAGTGGACTTAGGCCCTTCAATAGGAGGGAATGAGACTTTGTGCTGTTTTCCTTTTAAACAAGCAGTGCAGGTTTCATCACAGTGGAACTTCTTTATTGGTAAGCCTCTGACTAAACTATTGTGGGTAAGCTGATTGTTGTTTTGAGATTAACATGACCAAGCCTTCTGTGCCACAGTTTAGATTCTTGAGAAGAGGCTTTGGAAAATAGGCATGGATTGCCTTTGGGATCTATTTTCTTGGAAGATCTAAGGCATACACTCTTCCTGTCCTGTTGGCTCTTAGGAGAGTGTGATCATCCATACCTTGTCAATCAAGTGCAAAACTTTGGATGACAGAATCCTACAGTTTTGACTGGTGAAAAGAGCAACATGGCCTTTATCACACATTTGACTGACACTCAAGAGATTGTACTTGAGATTTTCCACATGATTACATCATCATTTGATTTCTTTCTCTCCATTGGAGACAAAGCCCTTACCAATGATGTAACCCCTAGCATCATTGCCAAAAGAAACAAATCCCTTCTTTCCTTGAGAGTAGTCATGAAGAAGAGAGCTGTTCCCAGTCATGTGCATAGATCCCCCACTGTCTACATACCAGATGCTACTTTGGCATGTTGAAGAACCCTGCAATATTAAACAATCATTAGTTTTAGAGACCCAAACCCTTTTCGTTTTGGGCCTGGTCTCATCAATAGATGGTAAACTAACAGGTTTATTTGAAACAACAGCCTGAGAGGAAGAAGATGGTGTAGAAGAGGAGTCCTTTGGCTTGGATCTCCTTTTCTGTGGTTTCAACATAGGAGCATCTATTTGGTTAACTCTACCCAACAGATGTTGAACCATCATGACCGCTGTGTCTGATTTTGTGATAAAGCTTTCAGCTCATCAGACACATTGCTAGTGGAGTTTGATAAGTTCCTATGTTGCACCTTTTTCTTCTGAGCACTCTCAGCTGTCACCTGTTTAACCCCTTCCTTTTTGGATTTCTTTGAGGACTTAAGGGTTACAGGATTTGATGTTGCTCATACAAAGTGGTCTCAAACTCAGTTTTCATTTTTACCATTTTCTCTTTAATTTCTTCTTTTTGTTTGAGTTGGAACCTCTTTTGTACCACAATCATGTGTAAGATGATTGAACAAACCACATACTTCACATGGTTTCTTCTTCATCTTAGGTTGATCATCAACTAAAGAGGGTGAAGCAACTGAAGACTTGTTCTTCAATGCTTTGGAAGCATTGTTTGCTTTCTTGACTGCCTCTTTAGTAGTCTTCAACTCTTTCTACTTTTCACTGGCAGTTTTCTTCTCTTCAGTACTGACAGCAGTTGAAGTTTGAACTTCAGGTGTTAAAACTACTCTCTAGTCCTTTCAGGACCTTCCAGAATTAACTCCTGACTTGATCAACTCATTGATCATGTGAGTGTCAGCATTTGAACCATCAACATCAGCTGATAGGTTCAAAGAGGGCTTGATGCTGATGGATTGGTTATCACTCTCACTATCAGATTCTACCTCTGCTCTTGGAGTAAAATCTGTAGGTGGAGCAGTGTGATTGTAACCAATGCCAAACTTCACATTGGAAGCAGATTGCTTACTCAGAACATTTCAAAACCTTTGCATGATTGTACCCATCTATCACACTCTACCTGGGTAACTGCAAGGGTTTCTTTGAGATCTTTGTACTTTTCTAGAAGTACCTCTTCTCTAGCCTTATCATCAATTATTTGGCATTTCAGTTTATAAATCTCATCTCATCATTTTTATCTTTAAGCACAGACTCAAACTCAGCTTTGTTTTTGGAAATTATTGTTCTAGCTCATGTTCTTATTAATTAAGCTACATTTGCTTCTCTAATGGAAGCAAATGCTGCTATGCATGGTTCAGAACATAATTTGGCTTTTGCCTCAGAGGATACCTGTGATACCTGAGGTGTAGAGGCATTAGAAAATGAAGTAATAGCAGACTCCAAAGCCATAAGAGCTAGATTCCCAAAAGGACTGTCACCACCATGTTGACCTCACACGGAGACAGTTGTTCATGACCAGACATGTCATCTGGTAAACTGCTCCAGTCAACAACTCCTGGAGTGAAGAAGCTGTGTTGTTGAGGTTGAGTTTGTTGATGAATTGGATGGCTGAGGTTCTGGTAGTGCATGAGGTTGTGGTGCCATAGGAACTTGAACTTGATTTGACTGTGGCATGTAATAACAAGGGTAAGGATATGGCATTTGACCCTGAGGACAAAATATGCCAAGATTGTTGTTGAGGATGATGACTAGAAGTGAGAGGATGTTGCCCTCTGTTTTTTTGACTATTGCCAGGAAAAGTCACAAAGGGTGCAGTGGAGTTAGATCCAGTTGATCTACACTCTCTTGCAAAGTGTCCAAGCCTTCGGCATTTGTGACACCTCAACTTGCTCTTGTCAAAACCAACTTTAGTTTTGTCCAGAGAGTCCTGGGAATTTTCTTCCAGTTCTTTTGTAGAACTTCTGAGATCTGATATTATCAGGCCATTTGGCTCAAAATATCCATCTCTTCTAAGTCGTCATCAGCAATCCCCTTGAATCATCCATAATGAAGCATAAATTGTCATTATTACACCCAGTAAACTGACCATCAACACTCACAATGCAGAATGAGAAGTGTTTGAAGAGAATTAATATGTCATCATACTGGCATTATATGAAGTATATTCTGACTCATGACCCACCAAGGCAGTGTTGCCTGGTACAAAGTCTTCAGTGAGCTTTCCAGATGAAGACAGCTTTCTCTTCTGTTCTATCTCTCTCTCAAACGTGAGCAGTTTCCCATGGAGTTGGGTGAGAGATATTTGTCCAAACTTGCACTGGAGCGTAGGACAATTGTATATGTGTCCCATCTCTCAGGCAGTGATCTGAGAAATCTGTTATTCATCTGAATATTTGTGTACTCAAGTTTGACCATTTTTAATTCAGAGATCAAACAAGAGAACCCTCATATTGTTGAGTCAGTGTCTCACCCTTTCTATGAGAGAATGTCTCATATTGTGGGCAAGGATTTCTCTATTATTTGCCAAGACCTCATCTGTTCCTCCAAATTGTTCTTTCAAGGCATTCCAGAGGTCATGGAGTTTCATGATGCATTAGCCCAGAATAGATTTCATTGGCAGTGCCATGGCCATAATTCCATGGGCTTTTGCATCAATTTCAAGCAACTCTTATCCTCATCTGAGTATTGCTCCCTCCTCTTCAGAACCATTTGATTGGTTTCCGGGTTATTCACCATAGGCTTGTGTAGACCATGTACCACTGATGTCCACAACCTGCGCTGTTAACATACAGGTGATGAGCATTCGTCGTTGCCATATGTTATACTCATTCCTAACCAGCATTGGTGGCTTGGTTGAGGAACCAGTATTGTGGGGATCATTGGAGGAGTAGTCATTTTAGTTCAAAAACATTTAATTCAAGCTTTTAAAAGTTTACACAGACCACACAAACTCAATGAAGACCAAGAAAAAATCTCGGATGAATGACCAGAAATACAGAAAATTCAATCTCTATAACCGTTTCTTGCAAAAACAGAGCTATTCAATCAAACTTAGATCTTGAATACCAGTTTCGATGATCATTATTAGATCGATCAATGATTAACCTGCTCTGATACCAAAAGAACAATGAGCAAGATCAGAAAACCTCTGAGTCCCACATGGTATCACAACAACTGCTGAAAGCTCATCAGCAGTTTGACAAGTGCTGAAGACTTCAACAGCTGAAGATCAAGTGCTGAAGACTTCAACAGCTGAAGAACTAAAGTGCTAAAGTACAACAGCTGAAGAACACAAGTACTGAAGCTGAACAGCTGAAGAACGCAAGTACTGAAGCTGACAGCTGAAGAACACAAGTGCTGAAGCTGAAAGACCAAGTACTGAAGTACAACAGCTGAAGAGTTTACAAGTGCTGAAGATCAACAACTGATGTACAAAGTCTGAAGACAAAGACTGAAGACATCAGCTGATGATATCTACTGAAGTCATCAGCTGATGAAACATCTGAAGGTCAAATTCTGAAGATCAAGTACTGAAGCCTCAGTAGTTTGTCACAACTGCTGAAGAGTACTTCTTCAGTAGTTGTGATATCAGTAGTATTATATTTCTAGTTTCAGTAGTTTTGTAAAACGACTGAAGAGCTTGTTCTTCAGTCGTTGTAGTTTCGGTAGTTTCTAATCAGTAGTTTTATATTCTGTACTTAACACTCTGATATGTTCTCAGTAGTTGTGAACATTTCAGCAGTTTGTTAAGATTTAGTTATTTTTGTAATTGATCTGCCAGTTGTCACTTTCCGTGATAACAGCAGTGGTTGTTGCACTCTATATAAGGAGTGGCAACCTATTGTAATAATGTGAATGCTTTGAATGATTTGATTAGAATTATTCCATATCTATAAAAATTCCATGAATCAGAAATATATTCTCTCACTATAATCGTATGTGCTCTTATGCATACAAGTATCGATCTCTTGCTACAATTTGTCTAATTCCTGTTCTTATTCCGCTGCTTTGAACTCTAATACATCAAACTTGTGATCGCTGATCCTGTCAGAAGTCAAAGCAGCAAGCTGTTGTTGCTATTGAAGAAGGAGGCTTTGACTGGAGCTTTCAGGTGGAAGATGCTTCTCCAAACCAAGCAGTAATGGCAGATCATGATGAAGCCAAGGTATTGGAACATCTCTGTACTCCTGAGGACTTAGAGAAAACCATTTTAGTTCTAAAACATGAACATACAATTTTAGGACTCAAATCAAAGATCTCATAACCAAGTTAACTGAGTGCCAGGCTGAGCTTGTGATCAGCAAAGCCAGGGAAGAAAATAGTGTTCTTGAAGAAGACCTTCAAGAACGTGATATCCTCATCCCTGCACAACAAAGTATGTTATCAAAATAGGCAGGGACTGGGATGTAATGAGATAGCTCCTCCATACAAAATCTTGTTAGTAAGATCTCCTAGGTGTGGAACTTGTGAAGATGAGCTTCCTCTCATTGATCCTATGAGTGAAGAGGATGAAGAAGAGATAGTGAAGAATCCCTCTAAGAAGAGTGAAGAGGAGGATTCCAAGAAGGGCCCACATCCTTCTGAGGAAAAAGAAGACTGTGATGACCAAGTCCATGAGAAAGAACTTTATCAAAAAGGTCAAAAGAAAGGCAAGGAAGCCACAAGAGATCAAGGCTACTTTTGACTCTAAGCAGAAACAAGTTTTCATCTCTGTAAGCTTTAAAGTGGTAGGGACTAAACACATCAACCAAAACTCTTCTGCTAAGAGTTCTGATTCTTGTACAACTCATCTCAGTAGCAAGAAGAAGACTCATCTGATGTGTACCACAGTCTGGAGCATCAAACTCCAAGCACAGTCCTCAAACCAAGAGGATTATCTCAGCATTTGCAAAGATGAAGGTGGAGAAGGTATGTGACCAAAGACAGTCCTATTCCAAGGAAAAGGCTCTTGTGAAGAAGAATATGAACGGTGTCGTGTGAAAGTACCACTCACATTGCCAAGGATTGTCCCTTCAATCCTAAAGGTACTGTCCAGATGATCAAAACAAAGGCTTCAAAGAGTTCTAAGAAGATTCAAGCTTCAGAAGGAAAAACTGTTTCCTTCAAAGCTCCAAGTCTAAGAAGAAGGGAAGTGGAAAATTACCCTCGGAAGAGAAATTGGTCTCGGAAGAAAGGAGTTCTTCTGAAGCACAAGTCTACTGCAGTGTCTGCAAAATCTTCCAAAGGTTCAGTCATCAAAACTTCCGAAGTTCCAAAAGCTTCCATAGTTTGAAGGTCAAGTCCAAGACTCCAAAGGTGGTGTGGATGTCTAAGAAAGACCAAGTGACTGAGAATTCTCCGTCAACAACAGCTCAAAATCCTCTTAGAACAACCAAGGCTTGGGTTTCCAAATGTAAATATTATTTCTCTTTGTACAGGGACAGCTGAAGACAGAAAATGTTTGGATCATAGACAGTGGCTATTCCAGGCACATGTCATGCAATAGGTCACTACTCCAGAATTTTGAAAGGATTGATGGAGGACCAGTTGCTTTGGAAGAGATGAAAGTGGTTACATTTCTGGAAGGGGCAAGGTCAGAAATGGTAAGCTCAGCATAGAAAAGGTAAACATTGTTAAGGAGCTTGGATACAATCTTCTGAGTGTATCTCAATTTTGTGATCAGAGTCATAACAGGCTCTTTACTGAGCATGAGTGCATTATTCTTAAGCCTGTTGTGGTCATTCCTCATGAGCATATCCTTTTAGAGCCCCAGGAAGGAAACATGTACAAGATGGATTGGCAAGAAACCTCTCCCTCTCGAGAAGTTTCATGCTTTCTGTCTAAAGCCAATAGTGATGAGTCTTTCCTATGGCATAATAGAATGTGCCATGTAAACTTTAAGAACAAGAATAAATTAATTAAGCATAATTTGGTAACTGGAATACCAAAGAAAGAGTTTACAAGTGATGACCATTGTGTTGCATGCCTGAAAGGGAAGTATGATAAGGTATCTCACAAGCCTAAGGAAAGATACTCTATCAGTACACCCCTACACTTGTTACATATGGATCTCTTTGGGCCCACCAATGTAATTAGTTTAGGAAGGACCTTATACTGTCTAGTGATCACAAATGACTTTACAAGATTCACTTAGGTTTTCTTCCTTAGAACTAAGGATGAGACTCCTGAGATTTTGAAGAATTTCATCTTAAAGATTGAGAATCAGTCTGATCATAGGTCAAAATCATAAGATGTGATCAAGGAACTGAATTTATGAACCAAATCCTTGATACATTTTGTGATGAACAGGGTATTACAAGACAATTCAGTGCTCCCAGGACTCCTTAGCAAAATGGTGTTTCTGAGAGGAGAAAAATGACACTAATAGAAGTTGCAAGAAGCATGTTGCCTGACTCTAAGTTGCCTATCACCTTCTATGTAGAGGCAGTCACACTGCCTGCTATGTGCAGAATAGAGTTTTAGTAGTTAAGACTCATGGCAAGACTCTTTATGAACTTTGGCACAAGAGGAACCTTCATTCCGTTTCTCATGGCAAGACTCTTATGAACTTTGGCACAAGAGGAAACCTTTCATTGGTTTTCTCAGGTCATTTGGATGTCCTTGCACTATCTTGAATACCAAAGATCAAATTGCCAAGTTTGCTGAGAAATCAGACGATGGACACTTTATTGGATACTCATCTCAAGCTAAGGCTTTTAGAGTGTACAATCATAGAACTAGAATTATTAAGGAGTCAGCCAATGTGACTTTCATGAACACACACCCTGTGTTGCGGTTCTGGTCCAGATTGGTTATTTGATCTTAGTTTAGTTACCAACTGTTTTAACAAATCTTGTGAGAATGTTTCAAGATCTGCATAAAATTGAAATACAGGTGATCTTGATCCAAGATTTGAGCTAGGAAGACCTTCAAGTCATACATCTTCAGCTCCAGTTGGAACCACTTCTGCAAATGAGGTTCTATCAGCCCAACAATGACAAACTCAGCTAATACATCTGGTATACCTTCAAATTCTAGCTCAGAGGCCCCACAACCAGATAAGAACACCTCAATTGTGGAAGGCAACAATGGTGGTGGTGACAGTGACCAAGAATTTCTTGATGCCACTAATCACACCATAGATGAGAACATCAATGATGTCATACACTGCTTGGATCAAGTTTCACTTGAAATTGTGATGATGTGGTGGGAGAAACATTTATGCCAGATCTAAATTTCTCTAATTTAGATCTTTCTCAACAACTTGTTGTGATCCCTCAGCTTAGGAGCCACAAGTCTCACCCTACCACAAACATCATTGGAGACGTTGTCTCAGGGTAAAGACAAGTTGGCAAACCCATGAAGCAAATGTTTATCTTCACCCTTGTTTATTGTCCTAGATAGAGCCAAAGAAAGTTGATGAAGCTCGAAGGATGTAAGTTGGGTTGAAGCTATGCAACAAGAACTGCTGCAATTCAAAAGGAAGAAAGTTTGGAACCTTTGTCCTCTTCCTTCTAGGAAGACTACCATTGGAACCAAATGGGTGTTTAGGAACAAGAAGATGATAGAGGCATCAACATCAAGAACAAAGCTAGACTAGTACTCATCAGGATACACAAAAAGAAGGGATTGACTACACTGATGTCTTTGCTCCAGTGGCAAGATTAGAAGTTGTTAGGATATTCCTGGCATTTGTTGCATCCAAGAACTTCAAAGTCTTTCAACTTGATGTGAAGTGTGCCTTTTTATATGGAGTGATAGATGAAGAGGTTTATGTCAAACAACCACCTGGTTTTGTAGACCCGATCATCCTGATTATGTCTGCAAGCTTGACAAAGCTCTCTATGGGCTGCATCAGGCACCCAGGAAATGGTATGAGACACTATCTAAGCATCTTGTTAACATGGATATAGGAGAGGTACTGTAGATGTAACTCTCTTGATCAAAGGACAGGGAAAATACATATTGTTGGTTCAAGTATATACGGATGACATCATCATTGGTTCAACTAATCCAAAGCTCTGTAAAGACTTTGAGAAGATGATGAAAGATAGATTTGAAATGAGTGCCATGAGGGAACTCAATTTCTTTCTGGGAATTCAGTGAAGCAAGTTGAAGATGGCATCTTCATAAGTCAGTCAAAGTATGTTCAAGACATACTTAAGAGGTTCCACATGACTGACTGTAAGATTGCTAAGACACCCATAGCTAGGAACCACTCCCCCTTGGACCTGATCTTGAGGGGGAGTGTGTAGATGAACACTTATACAGGGCTATGATTGGGTCTCTTATGTATCTTACTGCTAGCAGGCCTGATATCATGTTTGCTACTTGCATCTGTGCAACATATCAAGCCAACCGTAAGATGTCTCACCTTATCACTGTCAAGAGGATTCTACGATGCCTCAAAGGTGCATCAACACTTGGTTTATGGTATCACAAGAATCTTGACTTCAATCTATATGCCAATACAGATAGTGATTAGGGTGGTTGCAATATGACTACAAATTCTATATCTGGGGGATTGCAATTTCTTGGTGGAAGGTTTGTCTCATAGCAATGCAAGAAACAATCCTGTGTCTCTGCCTCAACTGTTGAAGCTGAATACATTGCTGCTGCCAAGCTGCTAACTCAAGTACTTTGGATTCAAAATTAGATGCTGGACTATGGTTAAACTTCAAGTAGACTCCCATTCACATAGACAAGAACAGTGCTATCCCAATCATAGAGAACCCTATGCAGCACTCAAGAACAAAGCACATCAATATCATTTTTCATTGAATAAGAGATAACTATAGAAAAGGGTTAATTAAACTAGTCAAAGTTCACACAAATGAACAATATGCTGATCTGTTTACAAAGGCTTTTGATGAACATAGATTTAAATATCTAATATCAGCTATTGGGATGATAAACTTTGAGTAAGCTTTTCTTAAAACAAATTCTTATTATTTCTTAACAAATATGTGTGTCCTAATTTGTCTAGTGCATCACTTTCATAAGCTCATGTTTTATTTCGATAAAAATTTCTTTTTGAAGACTTTCCTTAGATTTTTGAAAATTTCTGATACTTCGGAAGTTATGCTTTTAACTTCGGAAGCAAATCATGCCTTCAAAATAAATAATTGTCTAGGCAATTTACCTTCGAAGAGCTTTAAGATTTATCTTCCGAAGCTTAAATACTTGTCTCAGACACTTACTTATTTTCAAGGACCATTTACTTTCGAAGCAAAATTAACTCTCGGAAGCTTTGTTGTTTTATATACAAAGCACTCAAGTTTTAATTTCTCTTCAGAAACAAAATTCTCAAAACTCTCAGGAAATTCTTCTGAAGTCATTTTAGCTTCGGAAGCTTTTTAATTAAAAATTCAGAACATAATTAACCTTCGGAAGCTTTTTGACATCCAAGAAAACTACTTTTTGAGCAAAAGTAAACTACCTTTCAGAGGTGGGACTGACATCCGGATTTCAAAGTTTATCCTCTTTCATTAAACTTTATGTGAAATCCTTCTCACATATAAACCCAACACGTTCCCCCTCTTTCTATCATCTGTTCTTCCTCCAAACCTAAAACCCCAAATTTCTCTCTGAAATTTCTTTCTCTCTTCTTTCTTATCATTAAGCTACTTCAAAATGGCCAACCTTGCTTATAGAAATGATCCCAACTTTACCATGCAGCTACACAAACAACATAATCACGTTGCTCTCTTAAGCTCTGAGAAAGATCCTCATTTCTCAGAGGTTTGTCGTTTCCTAACTCTGTCAAACTACTTCACCTCCCTAACCATTGATCCTCCACTCTATGAGGATCAGCTGCTTGAATTCTAGAAGACCTGCCAAGAGGTCATTATGGACGGTGAGAAGGCACTGTCTGCCACAGTGCAGGGGAGAACAATCTTCATCACTCAGGCCATCATCAATAGACATCTTCAGCTGGATGATGAAGAAGGTGAGGTGTTTTTCCCAAAGGAAGCCGTCAATCATTCCTTTGAGCAGATGGGATGTGTGGGAGATTTCTCTGTAAAGACCTTTAGGAAAGGGAAGGTCTCATCCTAATGGAGATTCCTGATCCATGTGGTCATCCACAGCTTATCAAAAAAAGCATGGTGCATGGGAGCAGGTTCCTGAGGATCTCTCTCTCATAATCCATGGAATGGTTCAGAAGGTCAAATAGTATTCTCAATTTGTTTACACAAATTTACTTGCTTATTTAGACTCCTTAGAGTATTACATGTTTCCTAGATATGTCCAGTACATTCGTAACAATGAACTGGGCTCACAGTTAAGGGAAACAGGTAACATTCTTAAATTAGGACAGATGAAGCCCGACATCTTTAAAATTCTGAGAAAGCCCACTATTGGATTCTCTGGGGTAGAAAATGTTAGAGCTCATTGCTCAAGGTGACAACCTAGCAGCATAAGCTAGAGTTGAGCCCACACCTGCTATCTCCCAACCACTCTCACAGCCTCAATCACCGCCACTTACCAAAGAAAATCCAAACAACCCCTGCTCAGGCTATTCCGTCTGTGGAGGCCCCCAGATACTCACCCATATAGGAAGAAGTGGACACTGGAGCTCCCACTTCTCCTAAGGAGCAGACCACTCCCATCTCTTCAAGAATCAGTGCTGAGGTTCCTCATGCTCAGCCTGATGAGCTCATCAGCCTAACTGCCTTAAGCCATCACTATGAGTCTTTCAACCAACCAATTCCCAACATTGACTTCTATGCTCCTGAAATCTATGTTTCAGTGAGTATAATGAGTCTTTCTTCTTTTCCCCTACTCAAAGAGAGATGAATACTCCTAAGTCTCCGACATCTATCCCACATCAGTCACCCACAACTGAGGTGGACACTCCTGAACCTGTTCAGGATGTGCATATGGAAGAGGCTCTCACTTCTAAAAGTGATTACATCATTAAGACCTCAACCATGGCAACTCAGCCCACTGACATCTCCACTGAGATTGCCAGTGAGCAGAGGAAAACCATCAGCCAAGAACCTCAAGCTGGTGGTGAGAGAGAGGACTTTGGTCCAATTATCTCATCTCCCAATGAGTCTTCTCATGAAGATGAGGGGAATCTGAGACTACTGGTGCAAAAACTATCTAAAACATGCACTTACATAGTCTCAAAGGTGAGTTACCTTGAATCTCAGGTGACTACCTTACATAACAGGATCAATGATAAGCAACTTGAGATTTCATATCTTAAGAAAAACTAGCTGGGACACCCTTAATAAGAGCTCAACCAGGAACACAAGAACCTGTGGATGTGATTGACCTATCCTCCAGCTCACCTATGAAAGTGGGTGATGCTACCAAAAAGGGGGAGAAAGTCATTACAGCCACAGAACCTGGGAGTTCTTCAGAGAGAATGGACACTGAGGATTCACCATTCTTATTTGCAATTGTGCATTCTTAGCAACTCCTCAAGTTCATATTGATGTGGACTACACAGACTCCTTCATACAAAGTTTGTTTAAGGACAGGATACCAAGGGCTATGTCACCTTCACCATCTTCCAATAATATCATTAGGTGGAGGTATGGTAACATCAGGAAAGCCCTAATAATCATAAGAGTTCAAGGACAACAAAAAGTCTTCAATCTTCAGAGAGAATAGACACTGTAGTTGTCGTTATCTTGTTGTTGTTGTTGTTGTTGCTGTTGTTGCTGTTGTTGTAGTTGTTGTTGTTGATGTCATTGTGGTTGTTGTTGTAGTTGTCATTGTGGTTGTCGTTATTGTTGTTGTTGTTTTTGTTGTTGTTGTTGCTGTAGTTGTCGTTGTTGTTGTTGTTGTTGTTGTAGTTGTTGTTGTTCTTGTTCTTGTTGTTGTTGTTATTGTTGTTGTTCTTGTTGTTTTTGTTGTTGTTGTTGTTATTGTTGTTGTTGTTGTTGCTGTTGTTGTTGTTGTAGTAGTCGTTGTGGTTGTCATTATTATTATTTTTATTGTTGTTGTTGT
>CM046450.1:67053879-67056379 GCA_025506515.1 Flaveria trinervia | reverse complement strand
TTGTTGTTGTGTTGTTATTGTTCTTCTTGTTGTTATGTTCTTCTGTTGTCATTGTGTTTTCTTGTTGTTCTTGTTGTTGTTTTTTGTTGTTGTTGTTATTGTTGTTATTGTTGTTATTCTTGTTGTGTTGTATTGTTGTTGTTCTTCTTCTTCTTCTTCTTCATCTTCTTGTCTTGTTGTTATGTTGATGTTATTGTTGTTGTTGTTGTTTTGTTGTTGTTTTGTTTTTGTTGTTTTGTTGTTGTGGTGTTGTCGTCGTCGTTGTTGTGTTGTTGTTGTGCTGTAGTTGTCGTTTTTGTAGTTGCGTTGGTGTGTTATCTCTTCTTCTTATTGTTGTTGTTCTTGTTCTTGGTCTTTTGTTTTTGTTGTTATTGTTGTTTTTCTTGTTGTTCTTGTGTATTGTGTTGTTATTGTTATTGTTGTGTTGTTGTTTTTGTTGTTGTTGTTGTTGTTGTGGTTATCGTTTTTGTTGTTGGTTGTGTTGTTGTTGTTGTTTTTGTTGTTGTGCTGTTGTGTTGTTGTTGTTGTTGTGTGTTTTTGTTGTTGTTGTAGTTGTTGTTCTTTTTGGTTTTGTTGTTGTTGTGTCGCTGTTGTTTTTGTTGTTGATGTTGTTGTTGTTGCTGTTGTTGATTGGGCTATTGTTGCTGTTGTTGTTGTTGTTGCTCTTGTTGTTGTTGCTGTTGTTCTTGTTGTTCTATTGTTGTCGTTGTTGATATTTTTGGTTTTGTTGTTGTTGTTATTCTCTTCTTGTTGTTATTGTGTTGTGTTATTGTTCTTCTGTTGTTTAATGTTGTTGTTGTTGTTGTTGTTTTGTTGTTGTTTGGTGTGTGTTGTGTTTGTTCTTCTTCTTCTTCTTGTTGTTATTTTTGATGTTATTGTTGTTGTTGTTGTTTTTGTTGTTGTTGTTTTTGTTGTTGTTGTTGTTTTTTGTTGTCGTTGTTGTGGCTGTTGTCGTCGTTGTTGGGTGTGTTGTTGTTGTTATTTTGGTTGTTGGTTGTGTTGATGTAGTTGTCGTTGTTGTAGTTGTCGTTGTTGTTGTTGTTGATGTTGTTGTTGTGGTGTGTTAGTTGTTGTTGTTGATGTCGTTGTGGTTGTTGTTTTGTTGTTGTGTAGTTTCGTTGTGGTTGTCGTATTCTTGTTGTTGTCATTGTTGTTGCTATAGTTGTAGTGTTTGTGTTGTTGTTGCTGTGTTGTCGTTTGTTGTTGTTGTTGTTGTTGTGTTCTTGTTGTTGTTGTTATGTTATTGTTGTTGTTTGTTGTTCTTGTTGTGTTGTTGCGGTTATTGTTGCAGTTGTTGTTGTTGTTGTTGTAGTAGTCGATGTGGTTGTCGGTATGTTGTTGTGGTTGTGTTGCTGTAATTGTGTCGTCGTGTTGTTGTTGTGGTGTTGCTGTAGTTGTCGTTTTGTTGTTATTGTCGTTGTTGTTGTTGTGGTTATTGTTGTTGTTGTTGTCCTTGTTGTTGTTATTGTTGTTGTTGTTGTTGTTGTTATGTTGTTGTTCTTCTTGTTCTTCTTGTTGTTGTTAATGTTATTGTTTATGTTGTTGTTCTTGTGTGGTTTTGGTTTTGTTGTTGTTATTGGTTGTTGTTGTGTTGTTGTTGTTCTTCTTCTTCTCTCTTCTTGTTCTTGTTGTATTGTTGATGTTATTGTTGTTGTTGTTGTGTTGTTTTTTTTTTTGTCGTTGTTATGGCTGTTGTCGTCGTTGTTGTTGTTGTTGTTGTCGTTGTTGTTATGTTGTTGTTGTTGTTGTTGTGTGCTGTAGTTGTCGTTGTTGTAGTTGTCATTGCTGTTGTGTTGTGTTGTTGTGTTGTTGTTGGTTGCTGTTGCTGTAGTTGTTGTTGTTGACGTCGTTGTGGATTTTTTTGTTGTCGTTGTTGTAGTTGTCGTTGTGGTTGTCGTTATTGTTGTTGTTGTTTTGTTGTTGCTATAGTTGTCGTTGTTGTTGTTGTTTTTGCTGTAGTTGTGCGTTTTTGTTGTTGTTTTGTGTTGTGTTGTGTTGTATAGTTATTGTGTGTTGTTCTTGTGTTCTTGTTGTTGTTGTTTTTAATTGTTGTTTGTTGTTGTTGTGTGTTGTTGTAGTAGTAGTCGTTGTTGTTGTGTTGTAGTAGTCGTTGTGGTTGTCGTTATTGTTGTTGTTGTGTTGTTGCTGTAGTTGTCGTTGTTGTGTTGTTGTTGCTATAGTTGTCGTTGTGTGTTGTTGTGTTGTTGTTGTTGTTGTTGTGTTATTGTTGTTGTTGTGTCATCCTTGTTGTGTTATTGTTGTTGTTTTTGTTGTTATTGTTCTTGTTGTTGTTGTGTGTTGTTGTTGTTTGTTGTTATTGTGTTTTTTCATGTTGTTCTTGTTGTTGTTGTTATTGTTATTGTTGTTCTTGTTGTTTTTGTTGTTGTTGCAGTTGTTGTTGTTGTTGTTGTGGTCATTTTTGTTGTTGTTGTTGTTGTTGTTGTTGTTGTTGTTTTTGTTTTTGTTGTTGTTGTCGCTGTTGTTTTTGTTATTATTGTTG